>OZ005654.1:39204685-39419685 GCA_963930645.1 Salticus scenicus | reverse complement strand
AAAAAAAAAAAAAAAAAAAAAAAACTAATAGTCCTCCGTACTAAACTAAATTCTGCTTTTGCCAGAATTTCATCAAAATTCTTTTTTTTTTTTTTCTCTTTCCTTAGGGGGGAGGAAAGGGAGGGAGATAAAGAAAAGAAAATTAATAATAATCAGTTTCGAAACGAACAGTATCGAACAAGTTTTTTTTTTTTTTTTTTTTTTTTTTTTTAACTTAATTTTGAGTCTTTAGGAAATAAAAAGCGCGCCTGGAAAATGAAATAAAAAATAAAACAAGATAATTAATTAAGTTTGAGTTGGTAATTTAAGGATGCCATTGATATAGTAACTTTTTTTTTTTTTTTTTCATTTATAAACCAATTTTTAATAAAAAATTTATTTTATAATATTTTCTCTTTCTTAAACTACAGTATACAGATACAGGCCTAAGTATAGCCTATGTGTTGTTTTTCCTGTAATTAATCAAACTGTATATGGATGGCGGCCATTTTTAGCTCTTAAATATCGTCATATATCGTATTCCCCGCCGAAATTCTTATAAATTTTAAAATGAATCACTGATATGAAAAAGGCAGTCGAATGACTGATATTTCATTGGTGTTCTGTTAAAATTTTGAACGGCGTATTTTTTTTTTCTTCTTCTCTTTTTTGGGTAAGATACCTAAACGTTTTTAAAATATGAGATAAAATATGTTTCCTGTACTAAACAGCATCGTTCATATTCGTGTTTTTATTTTTTTTCATCGCTGATTAATTCAGTAGTGTTAATAGAAATTAAGAAATTCGGTACAAATTAGATTAACGATTCGCACACATTAATTCGTGAAAGAAATATATCTTTTAGACACATGCTGGGCGACGCACTGATATGTCATCATTTCTAATTTATCCGGGAGAACTGTATATTAGTAGTCGCCTTTTTTTTTTTTTTTTTTTTTTTTTTATTCCCACACCACTTTTTCTGAAGAATTTTTTTTTTTCTTATTTAATCTAAATTGCCTATTGAAAAAAATCATCGCAGATAGAAAAGGCAGACATCAACAATGCTTTGGAATAAATTACAAATGTTGGCCTATTTGCACGTATGCCCACTAACCCACTACAAAAACTAGAGACTAGACCATACAATGTGTAATCATAATATACAATTAATTCAATAAATAAAAAACTATAAATTTTACCAAACAGAAATTATGATCAATATCCACAGAAGCGGATTGACCAGGGATACCAGCTTTTTAAGACCAAAGATTTTTTAAAATCTATCTTCGAGTTGAAAATAAATAAATAAAAGGAATTTTGTTTATTTTATAAATTCTTAAGAATTTATAAAATAAACAAAATAATATAAGCGTGTGAATTTAATTTGACGCATAACATAACACTGTATTGGTTTTACAATTTAATATTTAGTACGGTTCATTGCATTTTAAAATTTCACCGATTAAAAGAATCCCTTTTTTTTTTTTTTTTCAATTTGTTCATCCCTGAAAAAGTTTGGTCATTATCATAAATATTTATTATTATTAATCAGTGGAGTTAAATTATAGTATACCAATTTTTATACGTTTTATTTTGATACTACTAAGTTCTTATGTTGGTATATATATTTATTTTGTTAACAAGACAAAATAATTTTAATAAAATTGTGCCCATTAAATTTAATTCACATAGTTTTCGAATTTCAACATACCAAGTTGTAGCATGGCAAGTTTCACTGATGCTAGTGTTTGTAGTGGAAAATCAGAAAAGAAATGTTGAATAAATAAATCTATTAAATTTTTTCTTAGAAAGAAAAAAAAATGTGAAAACAATCCTTTCATGTTGACACATTAAATTACGAATATTTTCCATTAATATATATATATATTATTAAATTTTGTTCAATATAAGTATACATCATTTCTTTCTAACCTTCCCTTATATGTGAAATAAATAAAATAAAATGAAAATTGTAAAAAACATTCCCCCCCCCCCCCAAAAAAAAAATACACTACGTAATTTTTTTTTTTAAATATTTATTATTAATTAAATCATTCGGAAAATTAAATGTTTTTATAAAACTGAAATATTTTAGAATAAATAATATCATATAATTTAGGTTCATAGATAGTAAACATTGTAGATAATTGATGGTGTTTGCAAGCGTACTTCAGTATACAAATATTTAAAACTGTTTATTTAATTTATTTCTTTTAAAAAATGATAATGCGGAATTTTTTTAAAATTTTGAATTCAAAATTTTACCTTTCGTTAGATTTTTTTTTTTTTTTTAATTATTAACTATCATTATTTACAATATTATGTTACATTCTATTTTTCTTAGGAATTTTTAAACATTGAACAAGGTAAAAAATCTTCAGATAGCAACAAATTATTATACACCACGGAAACTACCAACTAGCCAAGAAGAGTTTAAAAGGATATCCGGAGTTTTAAAATAGAAAGTCTGCATATTCCAAAATTCTATTTTGCAATATTCTTTACGAAAGATAGCATTTTTATCGCACACTGAGAAACTTTATTTTATTTCAAAATATTTGTAATTGTTAGCGGATTATTTTGCTTCAAATGCTAATTCAAACATTAAATAATTATAAGATAAACTTTTTGTATACCATGTTTTTAAATTTTCTGTTGAATCATAGCTATAGAACTACATTAGCGCTTTATCAATGCATATAAATTTTTTAATGTGATAATGACATCAATTTCTGTGAGATGCATAATTTACTTTTTACAAGTTTTTAACGTTCACGTTTAATTAAATGTATTTATTTTTATGTCGAAAGAAAACGAACTCGTTATTTATTTTGGCATCCATTAAATTATAGCTAATATTTTAATGGCTATTTTTAAAGCTATTAGGAGGTTAATATTTTCATATTTTAATTAATTAAAAGAAAACTAATCAAAAATTCGAAAATCGGGCTGCGAAGTACTGTGTTGTCATCGGGTTCTGAGCTATTCTGAAAGTTTCAAATGTGTAGATAGTAGGGAAGTGAGTTAAAAATCGATTGCAAGATTTGTACTGGACAAACAAACAAGAATCGAATTTAATAAAAACATGGTAATAAAATAGACTATTATCCCTGTTGATGATAATGACAAACAGTTGAGGAATACGATTTGCATGCGATACAAACCCATTAGCATGGTAATTGCGAAGATATATTCCATGCTCAATTATGTGTGTACTCACTATAGTTACACAGATAAGAGTGGTAAATTGATAAAAAGTCTGAAAATATGCGCAAAACTCAAAGATAATATAATTTTTGCATTAAAAGAAAAAAGGGGTACAAGAAAATCATACTTTCTACAAGTAAATATGGAGAATGCATGAAAATAAACTGTTCCAGAATATGTCAAAAAATAAGAGGGGAAAAAAAAAATCTGAAAATTACTTAAAATTTTTAAGAAAAGTCTGAAACGCCTACAAAAGCTTGAGAAATCCCATTTCCGGTTTAGTATCACACCGGGGCTCCTTGTTTCATTTGGGGAAAGTTTTCTAATCTATACACACACAGACACAAATTTATTAATGTTAAAAATTTAATTATGGTGCCTGTCTTAGCATAATTAAGATTCTTTTCCCTATATATAAAAATATTACAGGCACAAAATCAGTGATTGTGTTTATAGTTGATTTAAATTCATGCCTGGGTAGTTTCTACCCATATCAAGATCAATTATGATTGATTAACAGATTATTTATTCACAATTTTCAGATTTTTGTGGTTAAATAATAAAACTTTTTCAGAACAATGTGTACTTTTTCTTGCTAAAGACGAACTTTCTCAGAAAAAGAAAAAAAAAACTTAAGTCTGCGAGTGAAATTCGGAAACTGGGAATTAGAAACCCTGTCTTCAGTCATTTTGCCCCCTACCTCCCTCTTAAAATTTTAGAAGAGAAGCCTGTGCTCCCCGAGCTTTTTGTGTAATCATGCTCTGACCATGGTTTAAAAATTCCCCGATTGATATTTAAATAACATGCGAAATGGGTAAATAGTTTAAATAACTTGGGCTGTGCACAGAAACCATGAAAGAATTGTGGGTAAGTTAAGTATAGAAGATATGTTTTTACCTGAAGCACTCGCAACAGTGTTTGTGTTTGAGGATTCATTAATGTCCAAATCCCAGAAGTCCAGATCGATGTCAGAGGGCACAGGACTTGTTGTGGTGACCAGGGGGTTTGCGGGTTCTGGACTGATATTTGAAGAAGATACCTCGGGAGAACTTTCCTCTCCCGCTGCCGATGAAGCACGTTTGCTCGGGGTATGGGGTGTTAGGAGATCTTTAACAATTTTTTTAATGTCAATGTCGGATCTATGATCAGTCCGGCGCCGCCGCTTGACCCTCTGGCCAGGGCCTGAGTCGTCGTCTCGAGTCTGATTCAGCCATAGCAATACAAGGGGATCCACTTTGACAGTGACGCGTGTGAAAGAACAATGGAAATAGAAGTGACAGTTTTAAATTTGCCACTATATCTGATTTGAAGTGAAATAGAATTGAATTATTAGTTAATCCAAGTGTATGTGCAAGCCTTGTTATTATATAATCCAATCGATTTCGTAAAGAAAAACAAAAGGCTGGGGGAAACTGCACGCTGTTATAAAATCCAACTCTGATGAAGTGTTACAATACCACCATTGAAGAAGAAATCCCTGTCAGTTTCAAAAACATGCTTCTATGTGTTTATCACTTTTTAATTATTAATTTACTTTAACAATGGACAAGCCTATGAAGTACATTTAATATAAAAATTATCCTTCAAATGCGATAATATATATGTCAATCATTCTAGCACAATCATCTGCCATTATACATTTTAACATAACTTGTCGTTATAGTTGATTGACGCAATCCACAAATTCAATGTACTAATGATGATATAATCTAGGTTTAAAAAAATTAAGAATCAAATCTTGAATGACTAAAAATAAAATTTTGCGATATGAATAAACACTGGAAACGAATGATGTCAACAACCTTAAAGGTTTCAAATTTTCAAATTACAACTCTGACATCTGCTAATTATTAAATATTTTTGCATAAAACGAATAATCCTGAAATTCTGATATCCACAATATGCGCGTAAACAAATATTAATCACATTCCCTGTTGTTTTGGTCGAATATTGTCAGGAACCGCAACACAGTCGTCACGTGAGCGCCGATAAACAGCAAAATGCGACCGACCGCCTCAATGTCAAGGGCTCTCTCGCGCATGCCCACCGCGCACATGACGTCACATAGAATTTCCAACCAATGACAGCATAAAGAAGAGGAAGGGGGGGAGACAGGTGCGTATATTGGGTTGACTGACTTTTTCGTCTCTCCGCACTAGTGGCCCTATTTTAACATTTTATAGAATTTTTTTTTAGACGGTCAAAGGTGTTATAATTAACACCCCTTATAAAACTTTTTTCTTTTGCCAAGGAGCATACTCTCATATTAACCTTTGACCGTCATTTCTGTTTCTTCTGATCCGAAAGGAATATGAAAAATAATGCAAGGAAAACAGATTTTAGTCTCTTTACCGATATCGTAGCCACATACGGCTTCCGTAAAAAGGGGAAAAAAAAAAGTACGGAAAAGGAGAAAAAAAAAAAAGTAAATTAAAAAGAGATTTATTAATCTTTCTCTTTCTCATAATGAGCAGGATAATCGAAAATTTTTGAAAGAAATAAGAAACAGGCTAGAAAAGAAAATACCAAAAATATTTCAGAAAACAGAAAATATTTTAGAATTTTTTTTTTTTTAAAGAAAATCTTTAAAAAAAAAAAAACAAAAACCTGGGCATTAGATTCAAGTTTCAAAATTATTTTTCTTCTTCTTTATTATTATTTTATTTTCTCTGAACGTAATTTCTTTTTATTAATACATATTTTTATTTATTTTCTTTTTATTCCTTCTTTCATTCTCTCTCTCTCTCTCTTATTATTTTTAGTTTTTCTTTTTCCTATTTTTATATATTCGCTCTTAAATTTTTATTATATGATTTATATCTATATACTTAGAATGAAAAATTTTAGACGAATAATCATTATTCATCTACGGGAAAAATTAATTAAAAATGAAATTCTTAATACGGTTTACGTAAATTAAGGCTTGTACACCAGTAATTATTTATACAATGGTAAGAGTTAATAAAATTAAAGTTTTTCTTTGTAATAGTGTCGAAATACTACGATAACAATTTCAATAAAAGAAACTTTTATTAATGCATTAATTTTGACGCACTTTACAGATACATATTACTCATAATTGTCTGTATTGTACAAATTTAAAATTATTGATTACATAGTTTTTAAAAATAATGTTTATTCCAAAGTAAGAATAAATGTCTTTCCCCGCCCATGATTTTGTAATAATTAGATACAATATTACATATTCGTTGCAAAATTCATACGGAAATTTTATTATTATAGATTATACATCAACAAAAACATAAATATTATTATTATTATTATTATTATTATTGTTAACTTTTATTAAAAAGAAAAAAGCCTTTTTTTAATGTTAATTATTATTAGTAGTGGTATTTTTAAAATTATAATACTGATTTTACTCTATATATTCCTAATAATTCTTACTTTATTCCAAAGTAAGAATAAATGTCTTTCCCCGCCCATGATTTTGTAATAATTAGATACAATATTACATATTCGTTGCAAAATTCATACGGAAATTTTATTATTATAGATTATACATCAACTAAAACATAAATATTATTATTATTATTATTATTGTTAACTTTTATTAAAAAGAAAAAAGCCTTTTTTTAATGTTAATTATTATTAGTAGTGGTATTTTTAGAATTATAATACTGATTTTACTCTATATATTCCTAATAAAAAATTCTATTTACATAACGCAAGTAAATTTTAAATTTCATTCCTATACATATATTTTCAGGTATATATTCCAGGAAGAAGGTAAATATTCTATATATTTTCACCTCATTCTGCTCTAGAATTTTAATTTTGGAATTAACACTAAATTAATATAGCCTCTTTGAGCTAGCTACGTGTCTTCATAATTTCCCTATTGTCATATTATTTTAAAGTGTCATCCATTAATTGTGAGGTCAATTAATGCACTTAACGTTTTAATTGGCCTAGTTATTTAAAGTATAATGGAATTTTAGCATTGTTATCAAACATCAAAAACCCAAGTTTCTTTAACATACACCTTCTAATAATTTAATGTCATCGACTTAGATTTTTTACCAAAGATATATTAATATATACAGTCAATAAAACATACTTTATACGCTTCCCATTTATACGTCTTTGACATTTATATGTTCTTTAGTGAAATACCGATTCATTTCTATTCATTTTAATGGATTCCCCCCCCCCCCGTTTATATGAAATTGAGCGGCGTTCAATATCGTCTTTTCCACTCTTTTTAAAATTCACAAAATTCCTGGAATTGTCATCATTTTTCCGTTCTAAATATCAGTTTTGATAAGTATGTAAACTGTGATGCCGATATCATGACTTCAGAATTATTCACACTCGATTAACTAATTGAAAACAAATTGTGTCATGTTAGTTTAAACGATGATGATGCAGAATGTGAAGTTGTGAAGAAATTTTTCCACCTTCCTTTAAAGATGCAATGGACTGTGTTGAAAAACGTTGAGCTAATTTTGTATGTGAAAACACATTTATTGAACTCGATTTAACTTACAATGCAGTTCTTAATATTCCCAGACAATCAGCAAGCCAAGCGAGTATTAAATATTTTTAAATGTAATTAAATAACTACCTGTATAAGGATATAAATTGTTTAATACTTATGACTAAAGATATGCAATATATATAATTAATTCTCCCTCCAGATGTGATTATAGTACTCAAGATATGTAATACTCAAGATATGAGATGTATAATTAGTACTTAAACCATGGATTAATGGTATGATTTTTCTCACTTTTTAAAAATATTTATCTTCAAATATAAATTCTGCTATAAAGTAATATACTAGTTAAAATCTTAAAAAAAAAACTTTGTTAATTAGCATTTTCACACAAATTTTGCTTCAGTGGCAATAAATCTGTAGTAATCAAAGTTTTTTTTTTTTTCTCTGCTTATACGTCTTTTTATTTATACGTCCTTTTGCATCAGTCCCTTGAAAAACGTACAAACGCTGATTTACTGTAACAAAAATTATGCATGTATGAATTAAAATAACATCATGTTTATATCATTTAAATTTGAGGTATCATTTCAGAATAGAATTAAGCAAAACCTCTCTACTTCAACCAGCAAATGTACGTGATAAATAAAATCATTAATAATTCTTAATGAAAAATATTTAAATCCAACCAGTACAGATAACAGTGACAGGTTATCTTGGGGAAAATTTTCAATTAAGAAGTTATCAAAGGATCATTTGAATATTATTGCGGTAGAAAGTTTTCGAAAACAGACTGACTCAGTTGACAAGTTCTCTTTTAATAAGACGGCACACTTGACTGACAAATAAATGAGAACTGCAACTCTGCTTCTGCAAATAGGAGGTTGATACAAATTTTTCTTCATTTTGATCGAGCGAAAGCATTCAAAAACCGAAAATCCAATATAGTACTTTGAAGAATAAGAAAATTTTCAGCTAGCAATGTAAACTTATTTCAAAAACAAATTCTTAGTTTTCTGAAAAATATTTGGAAGAATAAAAGTTGTACGATTGTAATAATTCATGTGATAATATTTTTCAGGATTTCAACTCTTAATGACCGCAAGAGAATTATCGATTAAATGTACTCTTTTCATATTATCAAACGCATCATCCAGAATTTTTATGATATGCGGAAGAGAGATAAAATAAATGTGCCACAAGAAGAAATTTTGTATTACTTTGGTGTTCGTTCGTTAAAGTTAGTTTTGAAATGTAATTTTTTAGAACACACAATATCATAAAATATGCTGTAAAATATGAATATTGGTTTTAAAACAACAATAATAATAAAAAGAAAAGAAATACATAATACGGCGAAAATGGGCTTTATTATACCATCCTGTTTAATATATATATTTAATAAGGTATTAAAGATTCAGAAGAAAAACAACACCTATTCAAGTTAAAATTAATTCTATACGAATAGAGATGAAAACTTCAAATTTTCTCATACTCTCGTATTATTGTTATTATTATTTAATTAAGAAGTAATATATTTATTGAATTTCTTTCCCTGGCGAAAACCTCTTATTTTATATGCTTTTTCACCTACATACATTTTATTTCACATCTGATATAAAACATTTAGAATAGAAAAATATTAAAATGAACACAATTTAAATAATTTTAAAGACTGATTTATAATTTTAGATTATTTTCTTTGCGAAACGTTTTGGTATTTATTTATTATTATTTTACAACTTTTGCAAACGTTTCTTTAAAAAAAAAAAAAAAAAAAAAAAAAAACTTAGACGTTATTAAACGATTTTGTTTTGCCTGTACATCTGTTTCCCAGCAAAGACACAATCGTTGTGGAAGAAATAACGCAAGTATCTTGTTAACCCTTTGCGGCGCAAGACAATTCCGAATCCGATCATTTAAATTATACTGCCACTGGAATTTATGAACTAAATTAAACTAAAAGAAATTTTAAATTTTAAGGTTAAAAAAAAGGCCTTTTCTGCTATTTTATAAACGTAAATTTTTTTATAAAAAATTACCGGAATGAATTTTTGTAGCTGGATCTTAAATTTTGCATCCTCGCAGCGAGGACAGCGCGCGTTAAGGGATTAACGGCCCTCTTCACTTACCGTCGCCGGAAGCCCCGAGTCAATGTTATTCTATGGGGAAATTTTCTTTACAAATAACTTAACTAATACATATTTTTAAATTCTGTTTTCACATTCAGAAAATTCACAACTTTTAAATAACCTTTTTTCAAAAACGGATTTTTAAAAAAATCTTTTAATATTTTACTTTGAAACTGCAAAATGAAAAATTTCACATATTGAAAATTCGTAAAAAAAAAAAAAAAAAAAAAAAAAAATTTTTTTTTTTTTTTTTTTTTTTTTAAGTTTTTGCCAGTTTAACAGTTGTGAATTTTCTGAATGTAAAAACCGCATTTACAAATATGCATTAGTTAATGGGGAGAAAATTTCCCATAGAATAAGATAGGTTTGGGCTCCCGGCGACGGTAAGTGAAGAGGGGTGTTAAGCTGTTTTTGCAGTTTTAATAAAATAAAAATCTAAACTAATTGTATTAATAGTTGCTTGGATTATTATTATTTTTTTTTTTTTCAATAAGCAATATTCTAAAACTATTAGTTTTTCAATCATAACACCATTCGAGTAATAAAGTAGAGATAGATATATTTCCAAAAAACAGGATTGCGTTTATTTATTCTTTATTATTCATCATATTTTATATTAAACTAACTACTGATGTCTGTGTATTTAGAGAAAAGTATTAATTTACTATATTTTGTCGACTATTCAAGTCTTTTAAATACTAATTTCGATAACGTTTAATAGAAAAATTCCTTATTTGTATCGAGAAAATCCAATGGGGAAAAATAAATAAATAACTGATGTTTAATTTAATTTTGTATAGTCATCTGGTGATAAACAAAATTACGCTTGTATTTTCATTTTTCATTTCGTTTAGAAAAGAAAAGGGCCAACTAATATTTTTCAAACCGCTTAAATCTACTGCAAAAATGAAAGTGAAAAACAGAGTCGAAATTTTAATGATGGACATCATAAATGCAGATGGCAAGAAGGAGAAAGTTTTAAATACAATAACACACAAATCATTGATATAATGATAAATAAATAAAAATCCTTCAATTTCCATGCAGTTATCTCATTTAAAGATTTTTGAGAAGAGGAGAAAAAAAAAAAATATTACATGCAGTAAAGCAAGTGTAATGAGGCCTAATTATTCGAAAACAAACAAAATTCAAAATGCTAATGGCTCAAAGGATTGTTCTGGAATTCCAACATAAGTAAAGACGAAAGCAAGATCATTAAATGGGATGGAAAAAAGCGGACAGGAGAGAAGTGGGTAGGCGAAAGCACCGAAATCTTTTTTTAATCCACCTGTTATGGAAGGCAGTAGGGGGTCTGCAGTACCATTCCAAGGGTAACAGGGCAAAGACCCGATTTTTCTCACCAAAAAACACGGCCGGCCAATCACATGTCTTCCCCCCGATTTTTTGTTCTTTAGTTGTCTCCCTCCCGACTAAACGCAACAGTGATGCGGAGCAAAACTGGTTTCCGAAAGGGTTTACTTTTTTTTTTACTCAATCTTCTTTCGCGTTTTACTTATCTAATTCTTTTCCATATTTTTTTCTGGTACAACCCTTCCTTTCCTTTCGTTGGCAAGCCGGTTTCTAACCCAGAGAAGAAGGGAGGTGGAGACGCAGAGAGGGGGGGTTATTCGTTTGTCCATGTGAACGATTCTCGAGCGAAAAAGGAACGAGCTAAGCGATTTTTTTTTTTTAGCTATTTGGTTTGTCCTTGAAATATCCCAGAGAATATAATGGGGGGGGGGGGGGATTAGGCATAGAGAGTAATGGTTTCTTTACAGTAAGGTGGGAAAAACTAAAAAATGCAACTACCTGTCAACAAAAGTTTTTAATCACTCCCCATCTTTCATTTTAAAATTACGACTCAATTGTCTTTTCAATGATTGTTCACTTATGTACCAATTAATAAAAATGAAAACAAATAAAGAATGACAAATACAGTTAAAAATAATCCTGTTCTCTTAAAATCAGCTTCAAGAAAGCGATTATTTATTTGTTGGAAAGTGCACATGTGGAGACGGATCGTAATAGCCCAATAATCATCAATAAAATTTATTATTATAATAATTTTATATTTTTCCTATTATAAATTATTTTTTGGTCATCAGTGGAGCAAGGAAAAAACAAGTAATATATATATATATATATATATATATATATATATAAGTCAATTCCTTCTTGCTTCACTAAATGCCGAAAGATGTCTTTTTTTTTTTTTTTGGCAAATCAGCAGAAATATTTTTTCCAAGTTTTTTTCGTTAAATGATAAAAAAAAAATCGATAACTTTATTTTAAATTATCACCGATCTATAGTTCAACTATTCGTTTTGAGGGTATTGACGAGATCTTTCAAAAAATACCCATATTGAACATTTACTCCCCTCCCCCCCCCCGGGGGTGTACTTCGACCCCAGGGGGGGGGGGGCGATCTTCCCACATGCACAAAACTGTATTAACATCAAGTGTCATCTACTACAAGTTTAAAAAAATGTATTTGAACTTCAGTAGATGAATAAAAAGTATTTTATTAACGACTGGAAATTTGAACAAGATATATAAATATATATAGGGAGAGTGTGAACTAATAGTAGGAATTGAAAAAAAGGGGGGATGGGGCACATCATCAAGAACCCATAAAATAAATTAAAAAGTTTAATGTTGCATTGAGCATATGAAACGAAATATATTTACCATGTATGAAGAAAGCCCAAATGATCAGACTGCACTCAATTTTCTCAAGGGTTTTATTTAGAAGAAAAAAAAAACCTGAACTAACTTGAATTTGAAACGCATTTTTTGTTCGTGTTTTTCTCTGTCTTTCTTTTCTAGTAATGATATTTCTTTGAAAAGTCTTGTTATAGCTGTAAATTAAACTCATTTAAGTTATGTGTGCTTTTCTTTTCGAACTCTCTCTCTCTACTTGGCATACAATGTTGGTGATAGAAATGTCAAGCAAGGAATTTATTCAATATTTGTACATTTTTATGCGCGATAATAATTAAAAATTCCTCTCCGACAAAAAGTTTAATTGAGTGTTGTCTCCAGTTGTGACATTTTCCCTTTATTTACTTTTAAGCAATCTTATTTTATATGCTAATAAAATTAACAGTGGTGTATTGTCCTAGTACTATGAGTGCATTATAAACAGAGACTGTAAAAAAACGTAATTAATAAAAAAATAAAAAATTGAAGGGAGGGGGCATTCAAATGGTACCAACTCTGAAGTACCTATCAAAAGTAGGGTCGGAAATCGGTCACCCTGGCATGCGCGGACATTGGCCGGACCCCTGACCTGCTTCTGTTGACATTCGGTAGTTGCCCGGACAACGCAATTTTGTTCGGGACACGCGCGGTCGGGCGTGGCCCGTTACTTTAAACGTACTGTAGCATTCCCAGTACGGGAATAGAACGAGTAGCAAAAAGAAAAAGAAAAAATTTCAACAAAGCAAGGGCTTCGTTCTCTTAATGGAAGAAACTCATTATTAAAGAGAATAAAAATTCCACAAAAACACATTCCATTCTTCTCTTTCGTGTTCAAAACTTGATCGCAGAAAGAGAAGAAAGTGAACAGTACATATTATATTATTAGAGATTTTTCAGTATTCATTTGCTGTTAAAGTACACTTTTTGTCAGTTTACATGAAAACAGAAGCTTATAACGGGGATCAAATATAACAGATCACAGTGGTAACGAACTAAGGTATGCCTGCTGAGGTGGCGGCACTATTTGTCACGAGAAGAACTAATAAGTCATTTTGGTTTCATACTACTCAATTAAGGTTTATTTTGTTTTAAATATTTCCTCGAATATGCAGAAATAAAATATAAATTTATATTTTTTTACATTCTAAATTTTTATTTATTATATCTTCGGTACCCCTTCCGCTCACCTCGTTACTTCAGACATACTGTAGCATTTCCAGTACCAGAACAGAAGGAGGAGCAATAATCACGCAATTTGATGACTAATAAAATAATAATAATAAGTGTAAGTGCGACTCTATATGTATGCACACTAAAATGAACACGATATAAATTCAACACAACACCATAAGTACATAATTATTCCAAGGAAGAAAAGAAAAGAGATGTTATCGGCATGTGCAAAACGTAATTTTCTACTTATAAAGTGTGTTACACCACGAACGCGGTACGTTGCTTCCAAGCAACATTCCTACTTACACCCCGCGACAAAAAGATAGGTACAAAGGGTTTTTTTCTTTGATTTTTCATAAAATAACATTATCTAAATTGTGCTTGTCATTTATTATTATCATAAAATAACACTATTCCCGGACTAATTTTTGTTTTAAGACTCATTTAGAACAATTTTAAGACTAAAATTTTTCTAATTTAAGGCTACACACCGCGACAAAAAGATAGGAACAAAGTTTTTTTTTTTTTTTTTTTTTTTTTTTTTGAATATGAATATTTTGAATAGGATTCAAATATTTAATATGTTTTTGATTTGACAATATTTTGTTATGATAATAAATGATCAGCACAATTTAGATAATGTTATTTTATGAAAAATTAAAAAAAAAAAAAAAAACCCTTTGTTCCTATCTTTTTGTCGCGGAGTGTAGTCTTAAATTAGAAACATTTTAGTCTTTTTTTTTTTTTTTTTTTTTTTTTTCCCCTCCGCTTGATGAAGGCTTGTATTTAATTATTTCAGTCTGAAACAACTGCTGTGTTCTTTGGCAGTTTATGGTGTTTGATTGCAAAGTTTTCATTTGCCATTTTTCAACAATGTTAAGCAGTGCCTATGAAAGGTGCAGAAAAGCAATGCCATTCTTCAAATAATGAAAAGCTATTTTTATCACACGACACATTTCTCCAAATGATCCATTTCGAAAACTTATCAAATCCTCGAATGTTTGCTACTTAAAAATTCCATTGCATCAGAAAAATTTTAGCTATGTTTCAGCCTATCACTCCATGGCTGACAATTTAAAAAATAAAATCTCGAAGTTATGCACATAAAAGTTATAAATTCCTCGCATAAATGAATAATTAAGAACTATTACATTCCACGCGTGCAGAAAAATTAAATTAACAGAGAAGTCAACTCAAAATAAGTGAAACAGATTTTTAAAAGAGAAAATTCTTAAATGGTTAACCTTTTCTTGAATAACAATTCACCTTTTTCACAAGAAATATTCAAAGTGGAATCAAATAAATATTTTATTTTATTATATCATTAATTATCTTACAATCTAAACGAGGTAAGTCCAAAACCTTTGAATATTTAAATGAAAATCAAACAATGTAAGCTTCAAAATGACGATCAGTTAAAATGTGTTTAATTAACCCTTGACTGCAAATATAAATTATAATAAATGTTAAAAATAAAAGCTACGTTGACTTTCACAACACATTCATTCAAAAATTAGCTACTACATTCAAGAGCAATTGTCGGATAAAAATAAACCAAATATCTCCAGTAAAAATCAATATTTGCTTTTCAAATTTTAAAAGCTCATCTTTAGGATCGATGAATCATTGCGCAAAGTTGATGAAAATAAGAGTCAGTAAATAAACTTGAAAGTACGAATTAATTTAGTGAAAGAAAAATATGTACACTACAAAAAGAGAAAATAGGAAGAAGGTTTATTTTCTTTCATGCGACGAAAGAATGAATGGCAATTTTTACAACACATGAGGGAAAAAACAAAAGGAAAAAAAGCAGAGTTCATTATGAAATTCAGGTTTGTGAATGAATCTGTAGGATTTGAGTGCGCTAAAGCATTACTTTTACAAACTATATGTTTTGCTTCATATTTTGATTTATTCATAGCGATTCTATTTCCCTCCCCCCTTCCCCCAACATACCGGGAGAAAAATAAATCAATGGAAATGCAAATTAGTAAACAATATCATTTCTAGGTAAATTACTGATAAATTACAGGGCACTTACTGCAATTTTTATTATATTTTCGCAACACTTTGCAACAAAGTAGAAAAGTGTATACGACTTCGGATCGTCTGTCTGTCATATTTTTTGGAAGCTTTGAAACTCAAATACAGTTTATTTAGGTTTACTAGAAAGTTTAAAAAAAAAAAAAAAAAAAAAAAAAATATCTTTAATGGATGCAAATTATCTACCAATTCTTGCTCTAATATTACATAATTTAATGCAATAAGATAAAGCGAAATTTTTTTTTTTTTAGTATTTCGAATATAATAAAAAATGGCACACCTATCGATTAAAAAAAAAAAAAAAAAAAAAAAGTATTGATGATGGATATAACCAATCAACTTGCGAATTGTCAGCATAATAAGAGGAAACCATTGTGTTCCAAAGGAAAAATTTCATCAAAAACAAACATTTATTATTGGAGTTAGTTATGCAAGTATTTTACAACTACGTGGAAATGTTAATCGTTTACAATACCTGTAATCAAAGAATTTATACATTTTGGGTAAAGTGTGAAATGATTGTAGATATTTTAAACAATTAGGCAGAATTTTAAAGATTAAAAAAAAAAAAAAAAAAAAAATCTCTCCCCCTCGGGGGGATGTTTTAAGTGTGAAATGAATAAAATCCTAACAATATATATAAGTTTATATGCTTAGAATTTGATGTTATTAACAAAAAAAAAAAAAATAAAAAATAAAAAAATAAAATAAAATAAAAAAATAAAGGAAAAAATAAAGAAAAGAAAATAGACTAAAGTTAATTTAATGGTTTGAATGTGCACGCACATATCGAAACTAAAAATTTATCTTGCTTTGCATTTGGATTTAAAATTCAGTTTTCACAGTTTTACACAATTAGCTATTTTTGGCTAACATTTGATTATTAAATAATATAATATAATATCTATTAGGATTATTTTTACGCCCTTGAAAATATAAAAAGCAATATCGGTTGCTTAGAAATTATATATATATATTAATTTAGAGGTTGTCAATTCGATTTTTATAGAATGTACTTATGTGTGTGTAAAACAGCTTTTTAAAGTTTAATAAAACAGGTAAACTTTTTATCAATTTCGTTAGCTAAGTGTTTTTTTTTTTTTTTAATCAGAATTATCTAAAATTATTTTTTTCCCTTTCAAAAATATTTTTCTGATATTGATGCGATGAAAATCGCATTATATATGCAGCACTGAAGTGAAACACTCCAGAATTTTATTAAGTATCCGAACTTTGAAAATTCAAGATCACGGAGAACATAAAAACTTTCAAAAGCGAAAGAAAACAGAGAAAAACTGTTCTATATTATTTTTAAGAAGAAGAAGAAGGGAAAAAAAAAAATTATTACATGATGGATAAAATCTTTGTAAAGCAAATATAATAAATTGTCAAAACTTTTCTTGTGATTACTTTCTTCCCCTGATGGTCGTGTTCACTAATTCCGACCCGAAACAATCGTTGGGAATTTTCGTAATTTATGGTGTTTACTTATAGAGTCTCTTATTCATCAACTTTTAAAAGTTCTTTTTACTACCATAATATATGATATTTTTCAATTAATAAAAAAAAGGGGGAAAAAAAGTTTTTTTTTTTTTTTTCCCTTAACTTATCATTATTATTATTATTTTTGTTTTAAACAAAGTTTAATTTACAGTGAGAAACCTATTTTTAAAATGTATGTGATGAATGTATTGTAAGAAATATACAATGTTATTACCTGTGTGTTTGTTTATTTTATTATCATTTCCTCTCGTGATTTATTTTAATTCGGCACATTTCTTTTATTGTTATCTTTGTCGCATCACACCATGGTGACATCGCTTTTATTTTATTTTATTTTTATTTATTATTTATTTTTTGGACTGTTAAAAAAAAGGTAAAATTATCTTTAATGATTCGCTTACTGCTCCGATATCCAATTCCGAAGTAAATAAAAAATAAATAAATCTACCACTCGTAACAAATGTTGCAAACAGAGTGAAAACGGATATAAAAAATAATGTTTTAAAAACAGAACAAGAACAAAAAAAAAAAAAAGAAAAGAAAAGAAAAATCTCAGATAATGTTCTGGAACAGTTGTATTTGTACATTTTGCGTTATCTTTCCCAAACTCCAGCAAAGGTCACTGGAAGAGAAGACAGGCTTATCGATCACGCTCCCGCAGAACAAAGTTTATTTCATAAAATAGTTATCGCAGTGGTAGGTAGGAAAACTGACCTTTGTTATGAAAGCCCCTGAAAGCACGCATGCATTTTAAAGATGTTCTCAATTCACTCTGCTCGACCTGACAACGTAAAACTTTCTGATAGAAAGATGAAATATTATTCCTCCCTAGACGAATGAAATTTTAAGGTGCTATCATTCAAATATCAAGCACAAATGGCTAATTTCATACGTAAAAGGATAGACATTCTTGTCCAATTTTAAATATTAATTTATTTTAATGAATTTTGGTAAAAAAAAAAAAAAAAAAAAAAAAAAGGTAACGTGTTTACTTAGTCTTATTTATTTACTAGCAAACCCTTGCAAAATTTTCGCAGTTTCTTTCTTTCTTTCTTTCTTTTTTTTTTTTTATTTACTTTTAAAATTTGAAATTTATAAGTCTCATACCAATTTCACCACCCAATATAAATTTTAATTCATCAAAAGCCAAATTATTATTTATTTATTTTATTATATATATATATATATATATACACGCTAATGATAGTTAACCCAAAATTATTCAAAGAAAATTTTCAAAATAAAATTCATGTTTGACTATCCAGTTTTTATACTTCCTCAGGCAGGACACAGCTTTAGTAAAGGACCCCTATGACGACTTTTAAATTTTTGGTGCCATGTGGGCGATGCCTTTTAATTTATACATTTTGGCATAATTAAAAAAAAAAAAACACTTAGTACGTATTTTAATTATACTTCTTATTGTTGTGTTTATTAGTCAATTTATGACACAAAAGTTCATATATATATATAGATAGATATATATATCCTTAACGTATTGCTAGGTTTAAAACGATGCTTGCAAAGATTGTAAAGATGCAAATTTAAAAAATAAACTTTTCTATAAAATTACCTTATGAGACAAATGACGCCATTCTTTTTTTTTTTTTTTTTTTTACCGCGTGCTTAAACATTGCTTACTTTTTTTTTTTTTAATCCTCGCGTATTTTACTGTCACTGTCTCGTTTCTACAAAATATAATCGTAACTGGTCCACGTTAGAGAAATATTATATAGATTTTTTCGCCTCAGGAAGGGTCGTGTTTAGCAGGGAACAATATTTTGTGAAGGAAGTTTTTCTTGAAGGGTCTAATGTTAGAATATTATTTAAAAATTTACTGCACTGAAATACTGGTGACAAAATAATAACACGCAAGTAAAAATGTAGGAATGTTTCGACCCTTTTGTTTAATTATTTCGATCCGAAACAACTGTTGCGTGGTTTTGCAAAATATAATGTTAATTTCCAATGTTGATATTCTTTATTTTTATTTAATAATTCTTTATTATATTACTAATTCTAAATAAATAACATTTTTAAGCTAGATCTCTCTCTCTTTCTCCCCCCCCACCCCCCCCCCCCCCAAAAAAAAAAAAAAAAAAAAAAAAAAATCCCAATAATGTTAAACACAAGTGCAGTATTATCTATATACAGAGTAAGGAATCGATCAAATTAAAGATATTTTGTTGATTCTCGCTAGATACACTACTTCCCAGAATTTTAATTCGAAACTAAATTTAGCAGTTGAAAATCAACTACCGTGAGGTACTCGTTTTGAAACCACTCTTAGAATTAAACGACAAATTTAATGGGTCGCTCATGCAGTAAAGAAAATGATAGGGATTTCATTTATTGAGTTGACATTGGAGAAAAATGGTTCAATTACACAAGTTTTCCAACCTGATTTCAGTTCTCGTGAAATGATAGGTTTTAGATTAAAAAAAAAAAAAAACTCATCGACTATTTGAAAGAAATTATCTAAGATGCTGCACTGAAAATGCCAATTAGTATACAGATCGAAATGACTAGGATTAAGATCCTAATTTCAAAGATGAATTTTGGATGCATCACGGAATTTCTGTAAAAGCTAGGGAAAATAAAATCGAAATTATATAATTTACTTCGTGTTAGAGAATTTAATTAAGATTGTTACTTTAGAATGTTCGTATAAATATGTATAAACAGAAATCACGACCCCATTGAAAATAAATAAATAAATAAATAAATCTACAATATTTCTTTAAATTAATTAAAAGTTAATTTCCAAGTAAGTGCGCGGATACCTTACCACCAGCACCCCTATTTTCTTCCTTTTTTTATTCGACAATAGATAACTGAATTAACTAAAATTTATTTCTTAAACAAGGGTATTTTTTTTTTTTTTTTTATTAAAAATAAATCGCAACTATCAGAAAGGTGAACGTAACTAAAGCTGGGAAACAGATTAACAAATAAAAAATAAAAACAAAGGGCGAAAAACAAAAAGTATAAAAAACAAAACACACACAGAGAGAGAGAGAGAGAGAGAGAGAGAGAAAGAAAGAAGAAAAAAAATCTAGGATCGGCCAAGTTTGAATAATAAAACAGAATTTTTTTACACATCGCTGCTTCTGTTGTTCAGAACCCTGGTCATCGGTAAATCGAGAACATGCAGGCAGAGAATAAGCAGCCTATTGTTTTACGGTGCACCGGTCATTTGCAAGAGACACATTTTAATGGTCGGATACGGAAATTACATATCCGTTTGTCTATTCTAAAGTTCAGAAACCTATGTTTGGGTACACGAAGGGACTGACCTTCCATGGGATTTTACAGTGAATAAAGGGAGGGGTCTCCACCTCCTATAGATAAATCTCTTTATCCATAGAAGGTGGTGAGAGTGCATATCCCTGATATAGAAATGCATTTGTAGGTTTTTAAAATTTTTAAATTTAAGGAAAAAATTCAACATGGTCATTCAAAAAGACATTACCATGTTCCACAATATCGATACTTAAGCCCCAAACCCCAAAAAACCTAATCTAATCTTCGAAATTTGCAATGTTGTAGAATAAATTCTCTGTACTATTTTAATTTAAAAGATCAGATGTTTACAAGTCTGTTTCTATGCTAAGTCTGTTTCTAACGTACAAGTGGCAATTTTAAGCTTAAATGCATGAAATTGGTAGATTAAAGGGTCAACGATTCGATCGATTAATCTTTCTATAATTTATAATACATCTTAAATGATAATAATAGCAGGGTCGTCAGCAGTCACTATTTTGAATATAACTTTTTATATATAGCAATCTTTGTATTAGTCTTTCGAAGATATGTACTACAGACGATTATAATAAAAATAGGGACGGCTGTGAACCCTGTAATAGTTATCGATGGCGACTTTTCTTAAAAAAAAAATATTTAGCTACCTCTTTTGTTGCCACTGAATTAGCTTCAAAACCGTAAGGCTTATTTTAGGCAGAATTGGTTGGGCACTGCACAATAATTTGAGAAAATAATAAATAATCTGAAACTCCTAGATAAGAAGAGATTAAGAATCATATCAGTTTTTTTTTTTTTTTTTTTTACGATATAGGGGGGGGGACTTTATTTATTTTATTTTATATATTTGTTTTTTACTTGTTAAGTAGCAATTAAACTTAAAAAAAAAAAAAAAAACCTGACAAACTACTGAATAAGTGAAGTTATACTATTCAAACCAAAGCCCATTTGAAAGATTACAGAATTCCATAAAACATTGTTTCCCCAAAACTTTTATTTTAGAATCTCAATATACGCAATTGATTGTATTAATAAAATTCTACCATGTAGATTATAACTGGTACTTAAAAAAAAAAAGAAAAGAAAAGAAGAAGAAGAAGAAGAAGGGGAGGGGGCAAATGTTAAAAGTTCAGAATTCCAAGGCTACGTGCAAAATTCGCAAATCGAGTACGAGGCGTGGTGAAAGTTTCAATTTCCATTTTCCCCACTTCAAGAGTATCCATGCACGGTAACGGATTTACAGGAAAAGTAAGTACATATCAAACAAATTAGAGAAAAAATATTCAAAATAAAAATTAAGAAAAAATAAAACAAAACATTAACAATGCATTTTGGAAAAAGTCATTTACTTTTCATTAGCAAGTATCGTTTCTTCCGTTAGCTAATTCTTATCATTTGTATTATGCGGTTATTTTGTTTATTCATCTGAAATTATTTCATTGTTTCAAAACTGAATGAGAAAAACTGGAACTTCTGTATAAGAAAATTATATTAGGAAATGGCAAAGCGCCAAAATATTCGTATGTGGGAGAAACTAACTATTAATAAACATACACGCAGTACAAAAAATAAACATAAACGACATATTATATGAAATTATTCTTATGATGGTTCCAGGATACTGGATGTCTATTGTTGGGAAATGAACTAATTTATTTATTTACTGTACAGAAATTTCTATTCAGATTATTTATTTATTTGTCATTTTCAGCTGTATGTTCCTTGTTTTAAAAAATTACTCACTTTCACACAGAATATATGGCAATAGAAGGCTTATAATGATACATCAAGTGGCTATTTAAAAAGTATTTATTGACAGCTACAGTAAATGATATCTGAAGAAATTTTAGTACATTATATGGCAATTTAAACATTCAAAATGAGAAATTTTAATAAAAACAAAATAATTTAATATAAAACTCAGAGACAACAAAATTTTCAAAAACCCTATTCAGGAGTTTACACCCCCTCCCCCCTGGAAAACTTTCACCCCTGTTATAATACAATTAATTTAGCCCACAATGACAACTACATGACCACATACTCATCTCTTGCATGTTTTCTCCTTTTAACTAAAATTCTTCCAAACATTTAGTGCATAGACGCTAATATTTTAATTTATTCCGGAGTACTTTTAGTAGCCTTTATTTCGCATCACATTATTTATAGAAAAATTTTTCCCGATATATAACTTCGATAAAATAAGAAAAAATATCCTTAAAAGAAAAAATGCTATGAAAAAAAATAGGCGGGGCTAAAAATACTCCGGAATAAATTAAAATGTTGGCATCTATGTTAGTGGCACACTAGCATTTTCGCCTAACTCTATCCCACAATGTTGAAAGTGTTTTGTAATACATGCGTGATGTAGGATTTTTCTTTCTTTTTTTCTGTAATATTTCTTTTTCTAATAAAATCATTACTGAAATCTCCATCTTTCATTGCTAGTATCCCAACGTTTATCTTTTGTAAGAAACATTCGCTTATTCCTTGTTAGGTTACTTTTAGACATGACTTTTCTTTTCTTTCTTTCTTTTTTAAGATTAGAAAAATTAATTTGGATGAAGAAAAAAAAAAAAAAAAAGTATATTACCGAATCAAGCGATTCCAAAACTGGTATAAGAAAAAACGAGTTTCATTCCCAGAAGTTTAGCAATAATTAAATTAAATTATTAATATCTACTTTTCAAATGTATCTGCACCACTTAAACTTTCTTCTTTATAAAGATGTATGGAACAGCATAAGATTTTTGTAGGTGCATTAAAATTCTTTGCGATATTACAAACGGGCTAATTCCTCTTCGAAAGAGCCAGATTAGAGAAAATTTCTTACCGATAAATAAAAATAAATTACCATTCTTATACGGATTTTTGATGTAACGCAAGATAAAAATCATTAATGAGAACAAAACACACAAGTAATTGTGAAATCCTACACCTTAAAAAAATCTCCAGTGAATTTAATATTAATCCATGATAGGAGCTTTAATCTTTTAGTATTTGAGAACGCGACTTCGCGAAATAACAAAATTAAGGACAACAAAAATGTAGAGAGAGAAGAAAAACAAGATGGCGGATACTTTTTTCTGAAGGCACACATCCAATCAGGAGGATAAAAGATTATAAATGGCGCTCGAGAGAGAGTAAGTAACCTGTGGAACAATTGCATCGAACATTCAAAAAGATCATCAGTCCAGAACGAACTATCAGTTCCAGTAAGGGATGAGTTCGAAAAACGAAATGTCGTAAGAGGGTTGCGACGTCACACGCCGATGGACCATACCCGTAGGGGACGATACAGAAACCTAGATTCTGTAGAACGTCCCAAGAAAGGAGAGGTTTCGAAAATTTTCAAACGACGAAAGAAAAAAAAATGAGGACACATCCAATAGCAGTTGAAAAAAATATCAGATAATTGGGTTCGCCCATAAATAATGCGGGAGGAAGAGCTTAAGTTTTGTTGGGAGAAAAATTACGACATCTCTGTGCAGTGCTAAGTGTCTATGTCGTAATTTTGCCTTTAAAGGCTTTAGTGGAACTTCATAACTAGTTTTAAATAGGTCAAAGACTATGTTTTCCAACAATTAAGAACTTGTCATGAAGTATCAAATAAAGATACTTTCTGGAGATTAAGAAAATAACAACAAAAAAGAAATAATAATAAATGGGGGGGGGGGGCAGTAAAATGCATAAAACTAAAATAATAACTTATTTTTCTAGACTTAGCCTTCGTTATAAAATTCAACATGTGACGATCCTATTTGAAAAAGTTTTTGCATGGCCATCGAGCTCTTGATCAATAGTGCAGGGGTGATAGTGACTCAAAGGTAAAAACCCTGAAAATTAGAGCTTCAAATTAGAAAAAAAAACAAAATATCAAATAATACTCGAACTATTTAGGCCAGAAGCCCTCAATCCTTTCACATTACATTCACATATCACCTGCATAACAAATGAACAACCAATGAAAGAAAAAATAACTTTATAGGAAATATGAAAACACAGATGGGTTAGAATAAAAACCCTGAAATCAGGGGTAAACCCTGAACACAAACACCCTCGATAGTGGTACTATGTGTAAAATTACAAGCCTCTTTTCGTGAAAATCCTCCTTGTTCAGATATTGATGGCAAACACAATTTTATAAAAATTGTGATGACATTATTAAATTATTTTCGTTTCAGAGTAATAAAAAATAACAGCAGAAACAAATATTAGAAGAAAAGGAATGAACAAAGCAGTTAAATTACGATACATTCCCTTCTGATATAGAAATTCTATCTTTAACATGAACTTATACAAACATCCTAATAGAAAGTTAGTACTCATTTATGTTACTGCATATTTATTGTTACTGTGCTTTTAGCCTTTTTCATCACACTCACAAATTCGTGTTTAGTAATATTTGCGAACCATTATACTAAACGCCGTAATATTTCATTTTGCCTGTAAATCTGTTTTTGTGCACAAATACCATTATTGCTGAGAAGGGGAAAACGCTAATGTTGAAGCCTCCTGGTATCGCATATTTTATCTGCCTGTAAGTTTGTTTTTGTGTATGTACATCAATATTGCTGAGAAGTGAGAAGGAAAAAATTCTAGTAGCCTCCTGATATCGAATATTTTATCTGCCTGTAAATCTGCTTTTATGTATATACACCATTATTGCTAGAAAGGGACAGACGCTGTTAACGCCTTTTGGTGTTAATATTTTACTGTGGCTGTATTATTATTATTTTCCCTATACATACCATTGATACAGAAAAGTAAAAAAAAAAAAATGCTAGAATTGAAGTTTCTTAGCATTGAATATTTTACTATGACTGTAAATCTGTTTTTGTGCATATACGACATTACTGTGCTGAGAAGTTAAAACGCTAGTACTGACGCCTCTTGGTATCGAATATTTTAGATTGCCTGTAAATCTGTTTTTTGTGCATATGCACCATTGATGCTGAGAAGTAAAAAATGATGTTGAAACCTCTTGGTATTGAATATTTTTTTTATTATGCCAGTAAATTTGCTTTTGTGCAAAAACATCCTTGATGCTGAGAAGTAAAAAACGCTTCAGTAATCCTCTTAGTATTGAATATTTTATTCTCCTTGTAAATTTGTTTTCGTGTATGTAAATACACCAATATTGTTCAAAAATAAAAACACTAGTATGTTGTATATGTCAGAAAAATGTCTATGCTTTTCTCCGATTTTTAAGCCATTTAAATTAAACTGCCCTTTGCTAAATCGTGTACAACGTAAAATAAAAAGGGAATTTTCATTTCAGAAAATTTTGGAGTGGAAGGCTGATTTTTTATACCAACTATGTGAAAAATACCAGAGCCGGGAATCGAACCCAGGCCTTCCGCTTCACGTACATAACATTCGTTGGCAAAGTCAACGAGTCTGTAAACACAGCTATATCAAGTGACATTAATAATGATGGCACAACCCCAATATACCACGAAAATTTTAATTTAATTTAGAAATTCATTCATCAGTTCTAAAATTTCGTGGTCTATTGGGGTTGTGCCATGATTATTAATGGGTTAATTATTAACCATGGTTTGAGCATCCGCACGTAAAGCGGAAGGCCCGGGTTCGATTCCCGGCTCTGGTATTTTTTCACATAGTTGGTATAAAAAATCAGCCTTCCACTAATTTTCTGAAATGAACTTTCATGGTTGATGAATAAATTTCTAAATTAAATTAAAAAGGGAATTTTTATTAATTGCAGAATTGCGGATTTTTATTATTTGCCCTTGGGAAGATTTTTGGTGCGTCAGAATGCATAAGGCTAGAAGTGTCAGGAAAGCGAATATAAAAACCGCACGCGACTAATATCTAGCTGAAACTCTCTCTCTGAATATTAGTTCTATCATACAACAGCCTTTATAAAACAATTTCAACAGAGACTGCGACGATAGCCTTTTGTGACCGTCATGCTTGGATTGTTCTGTGGCCATCCTGAAAAGATATTACGAACATCCGAACTGTCGATCCGCAAAAAACAGCTAAACATTGCCCATGAGAACTTGTTTCAAAGTGGGTTGTTGCGCAATTCTTGTTTTTTCTTTGGGTGTTTCCAGTTATGAACTAGAGACTGAGCAGAAAATAAATAAAAATAAAGGAAGCATCCGGTAATGAAAGAAGAGTTAATCCGCATCTTCAAAAAACTATTATAATTTGAACCTTCATACAAGATAATGTTGGGGGAGGGGGAAGGGGGGCAGAGCATATTGTACTTCGATTAAAATATTACCAAAAGAGGCGAGTGGAATAGTTTAAAAAAATTTTAAGCATAGGATTGCCATGATTTTTATTAGTATGTTACGTGACTCTGAATTACGCCTTTTTTTTTTTTTTTTTTTTTTTTTTTTTTTTTTTGAGTATATTCTAAAATTTTACAAATACGTATATGAGATTATACAAGGGTACCAACTGTGTTTGATATTTATAAAAAAAACTATCCAAAATAAAAGGGAGCGTTTAATAAAGAACGTATTATTTTTACCAAATATGCAAAAATAGTTTAAAAATTACTAGCGCTTGAAATTGAAAATTTAATCGAAGAATCATAAAAAGGTTCTGTTCATTTTTCTTTGCAACAAAACATAATTAATAGTATTTTATATTAAAAAAAAAAAAAAAAAGTCTATTCCAGTCAGTATTTACAGGAATAATCTTCTTAGTCTAGAATGGCTCTTTCTTTAAATCTAGAGATAAACGTCGTCTCCAAAAATAACCCAATAACAAATTACCCTATCATGGATTTACTTTCATATGAGACACGTGAATACGCTAAGAAAAGATGATATCAATAGCAATTTTATTAGTTGATTCCGTATTATGGGGGGACAGTAAATGGGAGGCGGGAATTAACACACAAGGACTATGAAACAATTTCCAATATTGCGGGATATAGATGAAAGAAAGAAAGAATAAATTATAATTTTATTCATGTAAATGATATTTGTGGGCTGAGCTATAAAGTGTTACAGAAATGCTTTTAACTTTGCTCAAATATTGAGGACGATAATCAAAATGAAATCCCATGTAGGTGAGAAGTATTTTATTAGATTATACTGCTAGCATTTTTTTTTTTTTTTTTCCTTTTCTTAATTGAAAGTAATTGTCAGAACATGCAGGCACAAACGGAGAAAGAGAAAAGAAAACGAAGAAGAAAAAATAACCAAAAATAGTAAGTCGTAATGAATGAAGGCGCAGCGCAGTATTTACCCAGAAAATTTGCACAACAAAGAGATGCTTAAACAATTCATCCGTTTCTGAACAATGTCTACAAGTATCCAAGAACAAGCAACGAAATTCCGGGAAATGGAATGCAACAGATACAGATCGGCTGCTAAAACAGCTGAACAAGACGATCGTTTTCTGAAGCTGTTTCAACGATCTGCGAAACAAAAGATTAAATCATTTCCAGCGATACAAAAAAAAAGTGAAAAAATTAGCTCCAAGTTGTTCGGTGCAAATGTTGATGCGACGCTATATATAACTACTAATCCAGTTGTCACCATTTATCAAAGTTCGACAGAGAGACTCATCGTCGGGTACCGCGCGACAAGAGCAAAGGAAAGCAATCCATCAAGGGGCTGTCGGCACATAAGAGTTGGTAGTTCTTATGCAATCACGCACGAGAAAGGATACATCAAAAATGCATTACGGTCTAACAGGACTTGAAATTCGGCACCAAGAGCGTTATTAAAGCAAAAAGAAAGTACGTATCACATTGTTTGGCAATATTTTTAATATATGTTGCCATCAATTAATAACTAAAAAGACGAGTTAATAACAAAAACTACTACTTCTTTCATTTTTATTATATTTTACTTTCTCACCAAAACTACTACTTCTTTCATTTTTATTATATTTTACTTTCTCACCATAGGGTCGAGAAAGTATTGTTTTAGGGTCAAATTTTCGAACGTGAGCTTTTGTTATATTTACATGTTTTGAGGTCCCCTGAATACGAAAATCATGTTTTTAGCGAATGGTCTGTGTGTCTGTTATTAGCATATCTCAAGAACAAATAGTAGCAGAAATTCCAAACTCGGTATTCTAAATGTGTATCGTATAGGGATGTTATAGTAAGCTTTTTGTTGAGATGAAGGAAATCGTTAGTGTACAGGGACACTCAAAAGTATTCAAATACATAACGGCTATGGGGAAAATTGCAGGTAAGCAGAGTTTAACATCTATAGACTGCACAAAACCAAATGAAACGAATATATATTTTTTGTAATAGAGATAGTCAACTGGGAAAATTTTTTTGTGTATGTAGGAGCCTCCCCCCCCCCCCCCTGGGGAAGAAGTCGCCCCTCGAGGGGAGTAAATTTTCATGATGGGTATCTTTCAAAAGAGCTCGCCTATACATTTTAAATGAATGGTTGAACCATCGATCTGCGATAATTTAAAATAAAGTTATCAACTTTTTTCATTTTTAACATTTTTTTTTTTTTTTTTTTTTTTTTATGTAATATTGAGAATAAATTCAACTTTTTTTTGTATATATATTTAGTGTTATACTACTTCTCTAATATGGAAATCGCCTGTATTATCATAAAAGATATATTTTTTTTTTAAATAATAATTTTAATAAATTATTTTTTTAAAACAGAATTATTTTTTAATAACCGAATTAAATTCTTTATAAATGTAGGTGCATTAATGAAACGGGGGCACACAGAACTAATTATCATATAAAACTCTTCCGAAGCCTAATTTCAATTGTTTAACACAGGTTTACATAACATCGTTATCTTACTTCTTAATCTCCAACCTGTATTTACAGTATTAAATTTCAGGGTAAGAGAAAGTCGTGTGAGTGACACACTAGATTATTTTTATTAGTAACATTTTTACACGATTCATTATCGCAGGGATGAGATTAGCAAAAATACAAAAAATCTGAAACTGTATGCAAAGGCAAGACGTTGGAGTGAAATACCAGAATTTTGATGACAAAATCTATTATAGTAATAAATATTTATTTTAATCTCCAATGTATAAAAAAAGAATAAATACATATAAGAAACATAAAAAAGCTGAAAAATCTCATCCCTGTTACCGACAAGGAAATCTGGCTGTAAAGTCAAGAATAAAGTGTTTCGATTAATCTGAAATTAAAAATTTAAAAATCATCCTAGGCAAAACAGTTGAACGCGGTGCATACATAGCAGAACAAATATGGTGTAATGACTTTAGATTTATGTGTAGTGGAATAGTCTGATTAGTAATAAAAAAAATATCTTATATCATTTCATATTGAAAGATCCAATTACATTCTTTAAGAAAAAATTCAAGATAAAAAATTGTATCACATTAACAAGTTAGATATCTTTAAGTCCCCGACACAAAGTTCTTTTTCGAAAAGTAGGATTCGCTAAGAAGGCAATAAAACCGCTGTAAAAAAAAAAAAAAAAAAAAATGCATGCTCAGAGGTGAGTGGATTTTATTGCATCTAGAAAATTAAACATTATACAGAGAAAATAAATTTTCAATAAAATACAATGAAACAGATTTAATTCTTAGTATGAATTTTGGCATAGGGCAAAATATATAAATGTATAGTAATAGTACGCATTATGTAACTGTTCAAGCTGATTAAATTTCTTCCCTGTCTCAATTGGGCTATTGCAGTAAAAGTAGATTTACAGTCAACGTGAAAGTGAATAGCAATCCAGACGCGTTTGACGGAAAATGGTAGTATGAGACTCTCGAAGTTTCGATGCCGTAGCTTAGTTATAAAGTACATGAAGCTTAGTTATAAAATTTTCCATTGGATTTCATTGGAGCACAGAATTCACGAAAACCGTGCCAAATTACAATCGCCAAAAAGTAAATGACAGTGAATCCTTGATCGAGAGTCGGTGCGTTCAGAAAGCTATCCTAAGCGTATTATATATACATTATATAGGTTATTTAATTTAGTTATATATTAGTTCATTTTGATTATTGAGAATTTCGGTGGCATTTTATTATCTGAATTATATGCTAAATTTTATAATGATTTACAATTCTCAACATTATATATATCATATAGCTGTATTTGATTATTGATATATAATTACTAATACATAAGAAGAACGTGTAACAAACTTAGAAATTACTAAATTTGTCATGCTAATTTAGGTTTCGACATAAGTTTGTATTTTGATAAATAACTGCGATTATGATTCACTAGAGAAACTGACAGAGAATTAAAATAATAATAAATAAATAAATAATCCCCAATTCTAATTGATCCCAAACGTATATAGATATGGCCATAAATACAGTCAATGTTAACTAATCGAAAATTTTCATCTTTTAAAGAGAGTTTCTAGATTTCCTCCTGCATTTTTCAGAATTTTCTAAATTATTGTATTAACTTTTTACAGCTTTTCACGGTAGTACTCAGTTAACCACATTAATACCGCATTAACAATATTAGAACACTAATAATAATTTTTTATTTATTTATTTATTACGGACAGTCGTTTTTAAGACATATACATATTCTGAACAAAATTAATTAACTACCTTATTATTTGAAAAATAAAACTCATAAATTATAATAATAACAATAATGAAACAGCACGTACAAAGCTAAATAAAAAAATTACCGCTGTACTTGTTCAAAACAGCCTAGACTAAACGGTCATGTTGGAAATGCCACGAAATATTTAAATTATTAAATTGGTATTTTAAAATGAGATCTTTCAGAAAAAAAAAAAAAAAAAGAAAAGGAAAGGAAAATTTTTGAAGCCAAATATGAAATTATGTTGCGGTGGGGGGAGGGGGACAATCCGGTTTATTTCCCCCTCTCTCTCTCTTCCTTCACCTCTACACACCTACTTACATCATGATCAGACGAATAGATGCGGGCCGGCCGGCAAACACCGTAGTGGGGTCAGTGTCCAGTTCCAAGGCTTTTCTTTTGGTTTTTACTGTTACTTTCTGTTCCGCACCTGCTAACTGAAAAATAAATGACCGTTTCTGGAATAACTAGAAAAGGTAGAATGCCACAGGCCATAAAGAAAAAAAAAGGGTTGTTAATATATGAAAAAAGAATTTAGTTCCACAGACAAAAAAAAAAAAAAAAGAAGAAGAAGAAGAAAACACAAAATTCTAATTGGCGAAAACGAAAGAAAAAAACACAAAATTCTAATGAATAAAAAAAGAAAGAAAACACAAATTACAGAAATTTTATTCATGCGGATTCGTTCAAGCTTTATGAAATAAGTAATTGCCCCTTTAATGCAACATGCAAAAAAAGGAAAAATGGCAAATAACCAGTTATGCGCCTTGCATTGACCTCTACGAAACAAGAGCACGAGTTCCAAGTTTCTGCGTTGTTCAAACTCTCTCTTTTTTTCACTTTTTCTCTAAGATCTTTCATGAAGCCATAGAAATACTGCAAGCTTTTCCTTTTTCATTTTTTATGCCTCTCACCTCATTTTGGTAATGTGTGACTTTCTTAACATTGACCATGCATTGATCTTATTGTAACATGCATAAGGTTTTTCCTTTTTTTTTTTCTTCTTCTTCTTCTTATTATTATATTTTATAACCGTACAATAGGTGTTTGTGTGTGAGTTAAATATATCATACTGAACTCTGCATTCTTCCTTCTATTTCTTTTTTTCCTTTTCTCTTTTTCTAAAATAATCTTATAAAATCTTCTTCTTTCTCTAAAATAAAATTAAGTTGAATAACTTATCACACGAGCTTAAAAGAAAATCAGAGATATTCAAATTAAATTATTATTTTTAAACGTAAAAACGTGTATCATAAGCAGAAAAATAGTGGAAATGTGGGTAAAAAAAAAAAAAAAAAAAAAAACGAGAAGGTGAGGCGATCATGAAAAAATAAATAAATAAAAATAAAAATAAATAAGCCTTAAATGAACTGTAAAATTATATTAAATGATACTCTAATAGGATTTTAATGATAATCCGGTATAGTGCTCAAAAAAGTAATATTTTATTATATAACTTCTTGTGATGTTTAAAAAAAAAAAACTCCTGAAAACGTTGATAACAATTGCAGCATAACTGAAACACAGATGAAATTTGAAGAGAAATTTGGGAAGCGAAGGATAATTGTGAGAATGACAAATATTAATTAAATCTAACTATTATAATAGTCTAAGAATTAACAGAAAATGATCGGGGTTTATAACAACGGTATATTCAAACAGGAGACAAAAAAAAAAAAAAAAAGAGTGAAAACGCAAAGATGCAACATGCATTGCAACCTGCATAGATAATTCCCATGCACATATCTGATGTCAATTTTCACCATGAAGATAAACTAATTATACATTATCCATTAATGTTCAAATACTAGTTGATTTAGTTATTTCATCAAACCTTTCTTTCAAATTTAATATGCCGGAATTCAATTAAATCTGAAACCGAAATAGATGAGTAAATAAAATAAAATTTACTCGACCTGAACGCCGCTCGCAACAAAATAAAAACAGTGAACCAGACTAGAAACCGACAAGTGTGCCGACGGGTGCAAAATCGGGTTTTAAATACAGAGCTCTACCGTGGACTGGGATAGTTTTCTATTCTTATTTTTATTCCTAAATTCTGCACTGTAATCTTAATATTATTTTTTTTTAATAAGCATAAAAAATTTCAGTTTCGCCTTCTACCAGCCTATTTTGAAATGACACATTCAAAACTAAATCGTTATAAAGTCAAGCAGTAAAGTTCTATGCAACAAATCATATAAAATAATAACAATAAATGTAAATGAACATTTATTTATCTATAATAAATATTTGAATAAGTTGTTTTGTGCTTTTATATACTTAATTAGGACATTAAAAACATAGAACTATATTTAATTATTCAGTGCATATGAATTTTTATTTATTTTTAATTATATAAATAGGGTTTTTTTTTTTGAAAAACCATTTTTTATTCTTTAAATAAAGCAATCACCTCAAATACTGATCGAAAGGTAACATCAGTTCAGATAAATTTCGGAGAAGCTCCTTTGCACATCTGATGTAAGAGTTCGAGACCTGACTTTGCGGTATACACCCCACCCCCCTCTCCCCCCCGTTCCCGTGTGCAAAAAGGGCACCAGTACATTACGTACAATCGTTCGTTTCTCCCTTCCCAGCACAGGAAGTGGCATCGCTTCTCTTTAGAAACGTCGCATGAATGTATGTAGCATCTGAACAGCTGTTTTCACCGGAACACTTATTCCGGATCGCGATCAAAAATTCACCACCACCGAAAAATGAAAGGTCGATGGAATATGAAAATATGCAACTACTCACTATGCATATTTATCCTAACAGAAATATTTAACATTACCGTGAAAGTTAAAACATACACTAGTCAATCTCCAATTACTGTCCATCAGCAACGGAAAAAAAAAAAAAAGTATGTAGCAAAAAGTCAAACATTCAGTTATTCTTTTTTTTCCCCCCCTCCCAATGGACAACAGGATTATTGCTTTCAGACAAAATAGACCAAATGAAAAATTTCTTTCTTTCTTTCTTTTTTCTGTTGACAAGTTAATAAAATATTAAGAATAAGTATAAAAAATAAAATTGAGAGAAATCGCGTAAAAGAAATTTTAAGAAATGAATATAGTAAACATTGCTAAAAAATGCAACGCAGTTTATTGCACGTCTTTATACGGAAGTATAGACTAAAAAATAAATAAAAATACAAGAAAAGTTCTTTCGTCCTAAATTAAATTATGTTTTATACAGAATTTGATATCTATTACTTAGAATATATAGTTACGCTCATCAGTGCCTGATTCTGTCACGCTTTAGGCTTAAGAGATTTCCATGGACTCTGCCTGTGTGTGAACGCAAGTTGCCACCTAACTTTCATACTTTAGTTAATTAAAAAAAAAAAAAAAAAAAAAAAAAAACATTGTCCGATCGATAAGCTGTTTAATCCGACGGATTCAGAGAAATCGTCCCTTTCATTTGGTACCTCATTTGTAATAAATTTTTGATTAGATTTTTTTAAATTAATTAAAATATGAAAATAACAACTTTAAAATAGACATTTACATTTTTTTATTGTTGCCAATTATTATTATTATTATTATTATTATTATTTCAGCATATGAAATGAAATATGCTTTTACGTGAAAATAAATAAATAAATATAATATAATATATAATATTCAATAGCTTCCATATTCATTTGCTTCACTAAACACAAGCAAAGAAGAAAAGAAAGAAAAAAAAAAATTGCTCGCTAAAAGAACATTTTTCAACGTATTTATAGCATAATGCCAGCTCGTTATAAGCGGGTCTTATTATATTACATTTTTTTAATACGAGATGTAGTAGTCAGCATGTAGGAGTGAATAAAGAAGCGGCCTGGACTAATCCATTCAACTAAATGACCAGTAAAATATCAAGAGGCACTTCCGGGTTAAAACTAAACACAGGAACAAATTCATGCAGGTAGATGTTTTCTCAGCTGCATTTCTTTGACAGCGACAACAAAAATATAAGGAACAAGAAGTAGGAAATATCTGCTGCTTTTATATTATATATTTAAAAAATATATAATGAACAAAATTATTGAAAAAACTAGGTATACAGATTTCTGCTTCAGTGATTCTATATTTTCCGATACGAGTCGCATCACATCTAATTACTTAAAGAGTCGAGAACTGTAAAGAAAAAAAAAAAAAGGATTGGGGGGGGGGGGGGGGGGGAGAGAGGAAAAAAGAAAACATCTCTGATCCCCCCATCTTATTTTCAAAATATTTAAACTTGATTTTATAGGATAAGTGCATCAGTGTGTTAGTAAACCACTTCTATTAAAATGCATATTTTTGAATTGAATCACTTTACGGATAAGTGGGTTACATCTGAACGCTAAGTAACGACAGGGGTCGATCCGAGGTTCAACTTTTTGAGGCCCATTTTTGTGAAAAACGATAATAATACTGAAAATATGGGAAATTTTTATAAAACTATCATTTTTATAAAACGAAATCTTATAAAAAAGCTGTTTTCGTGAACTTGAATTTTGTGAAGAGTCTTTTTTATAAATTTGAATTTTATGAAGGGGCCCATTTTATAGATTTGATTTGTGCGAAGGGGCTCATTTTGTGGATTTGAAATTTGTGAAGGGGCAGCAGAAGAGCCCCAATTTCTGCCTGGACCGGCTCCTGAACAAATAATACGGGTAATGGCTCAGGGGAAGGGGGCGGGGGCGGGGCGCAATTACTGTCTCAGATCAGCAAAATATTTCATTTAGTCATTCTATTAATTTTTCCTCAGTGTTTACGAAACATATTGATGTTTAGGTACAGTCAGAGCGGAGAAGAAAATAACTTCATTTGGGGACACAGGTCTTCAGCATCCGGTCTACAGAATTAAAACATTTGAGCCCAAATCTGAAAATCAGCCTCTCGCACAGAGAACATTGTAAAACAATGTCAAGAACATACAGTGGGGGAAAGTGATAAGCAGGAAAGTCATACACAGGGTTGAGATATGAAATGGTGTTGCTGAAAGATAACGATACTCTTGTTTTTATTCGTTTTTTTTTTTTTTTTTTTTTTTTTTTTTTTTCCTTTCAACAAAAAATTAGATATAGTTGTGCTCGATGCATTCTCGTGATTCCAAAATCTATAATAATAGCTGTTAAAACTCTTGTCGGTAATCTAATTTTCGTGGCTTTTTTACATTATTGGGTGCTTTTAGATAATTTAGGCCACAATTTTTCCGAGCAACAATAATATGAAAGATAATGAATGGTAAAGGGGTGTATTAGTTGGAACTACAAAAATTGGGTGTTGCATAGTTTTGTATTTTATTTCATTATGTATTTATTTTGAAGCAATCATTTTTACAATTATTTTAAATAAGATTTGTTGTTGTTGATATATTTTATTTATTTTTATCAAATTTGTATTGAAATCTTGCACAAAAGCCACACGGACGTCACATGCGGGGCAAGCAAATGCACATGCATTTTTTCTTTTCTTTTCTTATAACAGTCTATATGAATGAAGACAAGTATCTCTCTCTCTCTCTCTCTGTGTACTCTCTCTGTAGGTGCGCACTTTGAAGTTTAGGGTGCTGATAGCAGAGCTTCGAAATTTGGCAAACCAGTAGCTTATTACAGATGCAGAGATGCACCTCATCGAGATTTTTTTTAAAAAATTTAACCATACATATATACATTGATTTCTCTGTTTCGTTTTTTAAATTTTATTCAAATTGCGTGTTTCTTTCTTTTTTTTCAGTCACCTGCGTTCCTTAGCAACGTTTATTACACTATTTATTTTTCGTTACTCGACAGTAAGTCGAGTGATTAAATATAGTCAATATCATAGTATTGACTATATTTTTCCGTAATCCTATTGGTTGAACTAAATTCGGTCCCTCTCCTATATATACTGGCATTTCTCCAGATTTAGAATTCTTTATGCACTGAAGACGGTACGCTTAAGGCTACCGAAACAGCTGTATGCATCTCAAATATTTTTCTTTGGCGTTTCTGACGTAGTAGTTTATTCGGGTTTTAATATTCCAGCACCAATTCTCCTGTTACTATAGTACTACGATTTTTTTTTTTTCTTAATACCGATTACGTTTAGATTCAGAAATATTTCTCAGTCTGGTGATATCTTTTCTTAAGCGACGCGATCGTTAGATTTTTAAAAAGTAAATAAATAAAATGTGATATTTAATTTCAAACGTTGACGTTCCAAATATTTTTTTTCATTTTGAATTGTAATTTTGAATAATTTTGACACTGGAAATATTTTTTTCCATTCATTTACAATTCGAATGAAAAATATATTGTTTATTTCTATTCTATTTACTTTTATTTATCACCAATTCGAAAAAGAAGAAAGAAGGAGAATTAAAAGATGATCATGAAATAAACGTGAAGGCTTTTTGTGGTTGGCGGTTGCTGTTAACTTCATAAACAACAATCGTTTCAAGTAGCTATTTTGGAAAAAATATCTTCCACTATGAATCCGGTCCTCCCGCTCGAAATGTTTGGCGGCGCGTCACCATGGAGACGAATTCCCGAGATTGGAAAGCCTCCGATAGATCGCCAAGATAACAACACTGGCGAAAATCGAAAGGGAAAAGGCGGAGTGTCGGAAAACAGAATGTGTCGATATTTAATTAATTTCGCTCCTTGGCAAACGATGCGAATATAGCCGTCAACTTGAATAAATAAACGGAAAAGAGCGTCGGCGATTTGTGTAAATATAGTAGACGAAGCGAGAGAAAAGAGGTAGATGCCAAATTCTGGAAAAGAAATGATGAGGTAACAGGCTGGGGAACACTGACCCGCAACCCAAGGACACGGGGCTTTGTTTTCTGCCGTGACTGATTTCATTGTGGAGAGAAAAATGGTTTGCCAAAGTGAGACATCAACGACAGCGACATGCAAATGGACAACGTTATAGTCTCTTTGAAAACTATCAAACAGTGGTGAAACGAAGGAACGGGTGGTGGGGGGTGCTTATTATTATTTTGTTTTTTTTCAGTAGCTTTAAAAATATATATAATTGAACACAGATATATTTTCGGTACTATAAATTTTTAAAAATGGAATAACAATGTAAAGAAAAACACACACTAAGAAATAAGCGTAAATTTAAGTATTTAAAAGGATTTCTTCGAAACAACTTAGATACCTTTCAAATTTTGTAGTCTGTAAAGCATGATTTAAAGTAATTTTTCCCAAAATTTTTTCAGTAGATTTATTTTTTTAATCTCAGAAAAAAAAAAAAAACCTTATACGTCTTCCTATTTTCTCCTTTACACAAAAAATTACTTTTACTTCTAATTGTTCATATAAGTAATGATTTTCTTCCTTGCTATTTAAGCTTTTTTCAAATTCATTATCATTATTTTAACATGAGAAGAAAAACATCTAACACCAAAGGAATTATTTATCAGAGTAGAAGTTCATTGAAAATTACGCTTAAAAAAAAAAAAAAAAAAAAAGATGAAGAAGAAAAAGAAGAGAAAGAAAAGAAAAGCAACATGGATTATGGGAAAATAACTAATAACCGTTAAAATTTCACACAAGGCCAGGAGTTAGGATTATCACTGTAGAAACGTAATCTACAACTGGAATACATGCCTAATTCGAAATAATCTTGATAACGTCAAAACAAGAGAGAAAGTAATTAATCCATTAAAATTTAATTTTGTATTTTAATGCATGAATCTGACATGCAGGTATGTATATAAACATAACTACAGAGGCGAAATGAATGGTTTGGATTCGGAATCAATTTATTATCTAAAATAAAGTCGTGAATACAAATAATCACACATAATAGACCTGATGACTGTAGTAAACAAACATTCTAGGGAGATAATGTGAGGGGAATGGTGACATTGTGTTATATATACAGTGAAACTTCTCAAGTTGGACACCCCTATAAGTTGGACGCTTTTTCTCGGAACGGAATGTATCCATTAACATTATGTCTAACCCCTATAAGTTGGACACTTTTTCTTAGAACCGTAGGTGTCCAACTTAGAAAGGTTTTACTGTATATATATATATATATATATATAAAACGCAGAGAATTTTATAATGGCATAATATCTAAAGAAAATTAAGTTCGACTAACTATGGAGAGATAGAAAAGTTGGACAGAAAATTGTTAGGTTAAGTATTAACGAGTTCGTGGACTGTGCAACAAGTAAAATAAAATAACCGTGCTAGGAACAATAACTCTGATACTTATTTATGTAGCTTAGGCAGAGGAAAAGATTAAATTGAAAACTAACAAAAATTGAAATTAATAAAATTTTATTATTAATTAAGTTTTTTAGACGTATGTCTATGTACGTATTCATTTATATATTAAATTTGGCATTGAGCTAAATATATTCTTTTTTTTTTTTTTTTTTTTTTTTTTTAATACCATTACATACAAATATTTTTTTAAATCCAATTTCAAACACTAATTATTTTCTTCGAATTTAATTTAAAATAATAATATTATATAATAAAAGATTAAAAAGAAGTTAAAACTTTTTACTTCTAATCCCGAACAATTAACCATTTTCAAACTTTTTACGTATGACAGAAGAAACAACAAGCCAATTAAAATTTCCAGATGACAAATCTTAACAATTATCTCAATTCAACAGTTTTCAAAAAAAAAAAAAAAGTTTTCAAACTAAAATGTAATTGTTTATTATATTTAAACGCGATGCAAATGACTATAACGTGTCCTTGTTTTCAACATTTTATGCGCGGTAAAATGCTTTAATCCTCAAAAATGAGGGCCCAGTCCCATTAACGAGACAGCAAGTGACATAATGAGTGCCGAAATCTGCTTTAGAATTGGATTAAATTGTCACATTACCAGCCTATTTTACAAACAAAGCGACAAACTGTGTAAGTCCTCCACTCCATAAACACCCGCAACAAATCGGTCAGCAGCTTTTAGCATCCCCGTTTCCATGACAACTTCTCTTAATTGGGTTTCTCTTCGAATCCGCTGAAGATTAAAATTAACACGCCTACCTACACATTCCCCTTTAAAAAGAAGGTTTGGAAAAAAGAAGGGGGAGGGGTTAAAAAAAAAAAAGTGTCGTAAAAATAAGTATGAAAGGAGATGAGAAAAAAGTATTCCAAACGTTGACCTTCTAATTAGAAATACGACTTTGAAAAAGAATTAATTACTTTTTTTTTGTCTTACAACAAATTTTATATATCTAAAAAAAAAAAAAAAAAAAAAAAAAAAAACATTTTTAATGGAATTAAAATAAAAATGTCTGTTTTAAAATGAGTTTATTTAGGAATAAATATCATAATTATGTGTAAGTTATCTATCCATGAAATATGAGTCTGTAGACGAAAAAAATCATTGAAGCAAAGGCTAGACTCTATGTGTTACTGTGCCTTTAATAAAACACTGAGGCGCAGATTTTATTTGTAATTCTTTTTTTTTTTTTTTTTTTTTTTTTTTTTATCAAGGAGTTTTCTTTTGAAAGAGGACACCATAATAATATTTTTAATAATATAATTGAACAATCAATATTTTGTTTATTGTGTGGCGAGACGATAATACACAAACAAATGATAATGATGAAAATTAACCAAAAATTGATACAAAAACTATTTAAACTCGAAATTTTGATTAAAAAAAAAAAAAATCTTATCCAAGCCAGTTGAAATCGATTGTTTAAATAATATTATAGATTATTACAAAAAGGAAGTACCAACGAAAAAAAAAAAAAAAAAAAAAAAATCAACAGTCGCTCACAATTTAAACAAATCTATAAAATCTTAAGTCTAAAATACCTGAGAAATGTTATTATTATAGCTATTTAACGGGCCGCGGTAGCCCAGTCGGTAGAGCGCCGGCCTCGTAATTGGAAGATTGCGGGTTCGGTACTCGAGCCGGCCAAAGACCGTCGTGTATACTAATGGTGGCTGGTGCACGTAAAATCTGTCGTGGCCGCAATGTCCTCCATGTTCCCATCAAAAATTATACCTCTGGGGGTCACCGAAGCGGGAGAGCCATCCCTTCCGTGGAGGCGTGGAGGATCAAAATTGTGATGGTGTGTCCCAGACAGTCGCAATTGCCCATCTGCGCAGCACTAGTGCGACGTAAAACCCAACCACTATCAATATAATTATTTAACAGAAAGTACAGTGACAAATCTAACCAGTATCATGTGAGATTTTAATGGTTATTATTATTTCCCAAATTTCCTTTAAGCATTTTTATTTCAACTACTAAAAAACGACATTCTTGTCGGACGGAGGGCAGAGGTTCTATCTATAGTTAGGGGTAACGTACCAACTGGCAACTATGATATCTCATTCTAAAAACTAGTATGTTGTGGCCACCACAAGACTTTCTTCTATATTTTCCTATACATATTCAATCAGTAACAATATTAAAAAAAAAAAAAAAAAAAAAAAAAAAAAAAATCGAATTTTTTTTTTTCTTTTTTTTTTTTTTTTTTTGGTAAAAGTAAAAAAAATCGATAACTTTGTTTTAAATTATCACAGATTTATGGTTCAACCATTCGTTTTAAAGGTATTGACGAGATCTTTCGAATGATACCCATCTTCAAAATTTAACCCCCCAGGGGGGGGGGGGAACCGATGCCCCCCCATGCACAATTTTTTTTTCCTAGTTAACTACTACTATCATCAATAATTCAAATTAATTTTACAATCACAAGTTTAAAATAACTCTCATTATGCCCATTTATACGGAATTTTGTCCTATGCTGCCATGTTAAAAATTTGCATAAAATGCGATTCCAGCGCCACCTGTTGAGCTATTGATCCCCAAATCTAATGGGCACCAGTTCATGTCAGGGTGCAACTAAATACCAAGTTTGGTTAAATTTCATTCATATGTTCGTGAGATACAGCGTCCACAAAAAAATGATACAGACACACAGACAGACAGACACACAGACAGACAGACATTTTTTAAAAACTATCAATTCGTGTTCAGGACATCCCAAAACGTGTAGATCCGTCAAAAAACGGAGGTCGAAAATTTTCGCGAATCCAATACTTTCTCTATATTACATATAGAAGAAAGTAATAAAGAAAATGGAAAGTTAGGCCAAAATTCCTTCTTAAGATTTTATTTTAATAATAATAATGATGCCTTTCTTCATTCAGAAATTATGATATCAGTGACAAGCGATTAAGATATATTATAAGCCGGAATCTTTAAATATTTAAAACGTGCTCGGGCAATCAGCAAGAAAATCCGATAAGAGCGACAGAAAGGTATAATTTTTCAAGTTTAAGCATTCCACAGGGCATCATCGTCTCAAAAGGAATCAACTTTCAAATTTGTTGCTGTAGAAATAAAATGGCCGCTCATGCCCCCCCCCCCCCCACCTCTTGCCTTTTTTTCCCCATTTCGGTTCATTTCCTCCGCCGTCCATTTCCCACAAGCCTGTAATGGGCAGAAAAGGGTTGCCTGTTGCATCTAAAACACACACACCAGAGATATCATTAAAACAAAATAAAAGGAGAGAGAGAAGCGGCAGAACCTGTTCCAGCGTCGAGTTTTTGAACTCCTGTCCTTGAACTCGCCTGTTCATTATTCGTAAAATGTGCGCAGGTAGGTAGGTAGATGGAGAAAAAGGAGGTATGTATCCGAGTAACCCACGAACCGCACAAACACAATGGCATTGTTTTTCGGCTTCGGACGTTATCGTGCGAGAGGCATCAGCACCGGCCAATGGCCAGTGCGGACACGCGTGAAAGAAAAATGAATATAGATGCTCAATTGATTACGACATTGTCTCGCGGTCGAAAATACTGTGACAGTCCCGAAGGAAAAGGAGGACTATTTTTTGTGATTTTAAGACCAAATCAGTGAAACATTCTCGACAATGGTCTAGAAATACTTTCTTTCAATCTCTTACTATTAATTTATTCATTCATTCATTATTATTTTTACTTTATTTCTGCTTTCGCTTACCCATATATGGAAGAGAAAGTGTTATTTTAAGGTCAATTTTTCGAAATTGTGTTTTGGTTAATTCACACCATTTAAGTTTTTTTTTTTTTTCTTTTTAATCCTTTAACGTTCACTACTTAATTTATTTTAAAAATTATTAAACTAATTTTAAAAATGGCTTTTAGGCACATAGCTGATCATAAATATTTAAAAAATAAAAAATCAGCATTGTTCCTTTTCGAGAAATTTTTGGTTTGAAACATCTATAAGTTAACCTTATTAAATTCAAATAATATTAAATTTAATAAATGAAACACTTTGCAAGTAAACATTATCGACTACAAAAACTCGTAAAAGTTGTTTCAGGTGAAAATAATAGTCCAGCTCTTCATTAAATGAAAAAAAAAAAAAAAAAAAAAAAAAAACTAGACGTGAGGGCATCATCAAACCAGCAATTCGCACTCGCGCACGCTAAGAAATTTCAAGTGACTCATGCATTTAGCTTCCTTTGAAGCATTATTTGTTCAATTTTGGAATAGTGCTGCTGTCTACAGAACAGAAAAGGAACAAAAGTTTAAAACCTGATTAAAACAAGGGGGAAATGTTAAAAAAAAAAAAAAAAAAAAAACTGCTGCATAAAAATTGTTAAATTATGTCAAATGTTTGGTTTCGCTGCGAAGCCAATGAACGTTAAAGGGTTAAACCAAAAATCACAGGTTTTTAGCTGATGACCAGTCTGTCTCTTTCATCTCCCTGTGTATGTGTGTGTGTGGAGAGAAAGAAAGAGGAAGAATGAGCATAACAAAAACTTTTTATTGAAATAGCACATATACAGAGAGAAACAAATAAAATTAAATGCATTACGTCTACGGGCGAAATTTCTAGCTGATACATTTTAAAATCTTTAGACTGGGGTCTGTTCAATAACATAAAAAATATTTATTAACATATGAAAATATGAAAGATAGGAACGCGCCAGTTCCCGCGTCGATACTTCAACTTCTGAGAGTTTTAACGCGCAACAATGTGCTAACATCAATCTTGCTGTTGCCATCGCGAGAAAACAAACTGAGTAATTAATGTAAAAGAAAATGGAGGATAAAATAAATTGAGAGAATAATGTAAAAGAGCATTGAGGATAATTAAATCCTACAATCAGGGGTCGAAATTAGAATCAGCAAGTTGGGTGCCAAATGGCAACTGACATTGTTTTCTTAGTTGCCATATTATGTTTGTACTAAGGAGCCATTTTAAAACTGTTATTTACACATTTGGAAAAAGAATGTTAGGCGTCAAAGTGAAGACTAGGTATAAATCTATGGTCGTCAAAATGAAATATTTAGTTGCAAAATACAACTAACGACTGCTAGTTTCATGCCCTGCCTACAATATACTTTTGATATGCGCAAAAAAATGTTTCACGTAGAATAAGGTATAATTAATCATTTGTTTTTTATTTTTAGAGCCACACAAAAGAATTCTGTTACATTAGGATTATGGTTGGAAACGACTCGAAGTGCATCTCAGGTTGTGTTGTTATATATATAGATATGCTGTGTTGAATTTAAGTACAATATGTGGTGCGTGTGGAATTTATAAACAATGCAGAGAGCTACTCAAAAGGAGTCGAATGAGCTACAAAGAATGGCGTAGATAAAAAAATCCTCTGAATTATTTGAAATTAGTTTTTAATTTAGTAACAGCCTTAAATCCCCCCTCCCTTTTTCTACGCCCCAGCGGGCAAACAATGAATATTACAAAAATAATTTAAACAAATATTTTATTTTTCATCAGAAATACACCCATTTCCATAAGATGCAGGCATTTACTAAAAAATTCCTAACTTTTGAACAAACTGAGATATTTGAAAAATTCAAATTGCATAATAAAATTTAAGAATGGCATTTTTACGGAAAAAATCATGGACACGATGCATAGGTATTTCTTCTATATACGAATTCTAAGGTATGAGGCAAATGAAAAATGGCTTTAGTCTCCAATGACCCATAATAACCTGATCGGGTTAAAAACTACTTTAAAAAAAAAAAAAAAATTGAAAAAATATGTGCAATCATAAAAAGGAGAAAAAAGTTTTCGAGGACCCAAAGAAATGATATCGAAATAAGTTTCGTCGTCCACTTTCCACCAATAAGTTACCTAAATTTTCGACAAGCTTAGACCGCGCTTGTGTGTGTGCGTGTGTGTTTTTTAAGTATAAAGAACATATATTCTAAGTATAGGAAATCACATCTCATAAAGAGATATTTAAAACCACGTGTCATTGTTTAAATTAGGTAAAAATACCACTTTTAAACACGTAAATATTTTTATTAAAAACTATAACTTTCATTAAAAATATTATAAAAATTTAACAAATATATTTAGTCTAAACTTTTCGCCCTGCTTATCTGGGCATCATCAGGACATATTAAAAACAGAAATTTGACCCTGTTTGTCAAATTTCTGTTTTTAATATGGGGACAAAAAAAAATATTCATGCAAGGTTTTTTTTTTTTCCCAGACTGGTGATATTTATTTTCACAAAGATTAAAGATTCTGCCCCATAAATGACATTTTCATTTTAATAAAACTGTTTTTCTTATCCTTTTCTCCATTCCAATAATACTTTTATTTAAATCTAGAGAAAGCGAGGGAGAGGACGATATATGTCGATTCCTCTCCAAGTCCCAGATAGCAATTATTTCAGCCATTACTTCAGAGAGCTAATCGATAACACTTCTGATGGAGCAGAATGCTGCTTAATAATCCTATATCAGTCGATATCATGATTCTATCATGTCGCAAACCGAAGTTTATGTCCCTCAACGGAAATTAAGTTTTCTCAGAAGCCGTACGTGTGCACCTCAACTCAAGCAAGACTAAATGATTGACTGGTAGTGCCCTCTATTGAAGAGGAAAGAAAACAGATAACAGTAAGATTAAACTGAAATGGAAACACATTGGGGGAAATTATAGTGAACTTAGGATTATACAGATATTATTATTTCAGATGCAACCAACATTTTTAATAAGAAAAATTTGTTATACGAATAAAAAAAATTAAGCAAGGAATGTAATTGTTTTTCAATGATTTTTCTTTATTTTTTAACTTTCTTCATGCAGATTTATACGAATGAAAAACAAATTATGTAAAAATTAAACAAGAAATGTATTTGTTTTTCAATTATTTTCTTTTACTTTAACTTTCTCTAAAATATTAAATAAGTAAAAAAATGAAAGAAAGAAAATACGAAAAAAAAAAAAAAAAAAAAAAAGTATTATTAATGTTAAGTTTTAAATTATCTTCCTTAAAAAAGAAATGAATTAATTAAATCTTCGTAACAATGAACGATGGCATAATGAAAACATTAAAATACGTGTACATCAATTTAAAAAATATTATCCATATTCTTTTAGATTATGGATATTATTTTTTTCCGAGGGTTTATGTATTTGTATTATTTATATTAATATTATTTTTATAATATTATTATTTTCTTTATTTGTTCGAAATATCAGGGTTATTTTTATTGGCTTTAGGGAAAAAAAAAAAAAAAAAAAAAGTAATTATCGTGAGTGGAAAAACTCTGTATGAACATTGAACATTTTTCTTTGGAACAAATTATAAACAGCCTAAAAAATCAAATAAATCGAAAATAATATTCAATGAATATTTCGGGTTTCTTAAAAAGAAATCAAGTAATAATTAAAAACAAAAACTAATAAGTCTGACTTTAACCATTCAAGGGCGCACACTTGAAAAGTAGCGCCATCTATTGGCAGTCCTTGAAATCCCAAGTTTTTCTTTCTTCGAAATGTCCTTGAGCTTGCATCTGTTTTCTGGCTGAAATTCCGCTTAATCTTTTACTTCGTCGCTAACAAGGCCAAAAGATCATCACCCCCAGCCCACCACTTCCAGTCTTTCTCTAATGTAAGCTCTAGTAATTGCTCTTCATCCTTTAGGTAATAAGTCATTAAAAAAAAAAGTGTTATGTGCTTCCAAAGTTTCCAATGCACTTCTAAGAAACGATTTTAAATGTAATGAATTATTATTATTATTATTATTTTATTGTTATTATTTTTTTTCCCATAGAAAACATGAAATTAAAAGGCAGTTTTTCTTGACGTCATTATCTTCATTAAAAAACTAATCACGAATTTTAAAATTGATGGGAGATTAAATCCTTTTAAAATATTTTGAGTAGTTGGACAAACATATAGTTCGAAGACATTTTATACATAACAACTCTGGAATTCTTTTATTTTCGTTTTCCTTTTTTTTTTTTTTTTTTTTTAATCCTTTTACATCCTATGTAGATTTACAAGTTTGTAAATAATTAAAGTGGAAAAGAAAAATTGTATATTAAACACTATTTGTGCGAACTCTCGCTATTTTTTAATATCATCATTTCTTAATAAACGTTTTTTGCTTTATTTAGAGTAAAACTAGCATTTGACATTTTTAAATAAGACAAAGGCTTCTAAAATAGTGGTGTCTAAAAAGAAAAAAAAAATCGGAAAAGTTGGAAACTATGATATACAAAATCTACAATTTAAAAAAAAAAGGGGGGGGGGTGGAGGAGGGAGAAAAGCGCGGGTTATTTATTTTTTTATTTTACATAATTAATTATCTATCACTATTAAATTTAGTATCAATATTAAAAGATGTAAATTTTGACGAAAATTGTGCTAAAAAAATTACTTATATATATATATATATATATATATATATATGTATATGTATATATATATTATTACCCTCTTAATTGATAATTTTTTATGCAATGTTCAGGAAATTATTATTAACACAATTTATACAAATTTAGTGTTATTGTTATTGATAAAAAATAATCATTTAGGAAATATATCAAAATTTTTAAGCACATTTATTCTTTTACTTTTTAGCGTCGTTACTTTGGATAAAATATATAATTTTTGATTTCATGCTTCAAAAGGTTATACCCATATTGTAGCCAGATGCCAGTACAGTAAACAAACAAATGAGAAATGACAGGCGGGGGTAGAAATCCTTCAGTAAACCAGAGATACGACAATGCTGGCAATGACTCCTGATTCGTCCAAAGCTACTTTCGACCGCCTGAGGGAAAACTGCAGCGCCAACATAGACTTGGCGACCACTGCACTAGAACACCTTCATACAAACCCACTTATGAAAAATACAAATAAATAGCCCATACTGCGCTTATGCGCCAAGGTTAGGAATCCAGGTTGCCATAGTTTGGACGAAATTTAATCAGCCCGCCATTTTTTTCCGTCCACTGCGCAAGCGCACTAAGCTCTTGTCTTATCTCTGGTTTACTGAAGGATTTCTAGCGGGGGATCAGTATGATACTCGGTCCGACTTCTGACTGAACTCATAGCACAGATACAGAACTTTTATACACTGTAAAAAATAGTTTCTTAAAATGAGCTAAATTGTCTCAAAATAGCTCCGAAACAATATACACTTAAATTTGAATGACCATGTCCTCATTTTTGAGTATATTGTCATGACAAACATGGGGATACAGGGATTCTTATTGGTCAACCTCATTTTTGAGCATGTCAATATACTCAAAAATGAGTACATGAGTTTTCAAACTTAAGTATACAGTTAAGTATACAGTAGTTTCGGAGGTATTTTGAGACAAATTAGCTTATTTTTAAGAAACCATTTTTAACAGTGTACAGTACAGACCTTTGTTAATTTTACAACGGATGTGAGTGGGGTAGCCGCTTATTTAAGTGAGCAATTAAAAAAAAACAATAATAATACATTTTAATATTTTATTTTAATTATTTAGTAAACTTAGGGCTCTAATTTTCAATCTCAAAAAAAGATAATTAAACTTTATTATTATTTTCCTTTCAAAAATTGTTCACCAAGACAAAGAGGGGCCTGTTCAAAGAATGGAATTAAAAAAATTAAAATTCGAAAAACTTCTTTTTGAATGATAGATCTTTATAATACGAAGCAACAAAAATTTCATAGGATTATACAAGAAGGGAGAAAGGGTGAATCTGACAGGTGTGTATCTGGTTGATTACACGTCGGTCCTAAGCCTGGGTGAAATGTCCTCCGAGGAGATCTTTCTGAGGGTTCTTAGTCTGTATTGACGCGAGTTTCGCAAAAAATCACTGAAAACTCCAAACGGCTAAGTCGACGAGAGCGACCTGTGCTCGAACCCAGCATCTTTAGTTAACGAGCTTTGCGAGCAGAACCTCTCAGACATTGGTGGTGCATTTTTACAACGGGAGAGTTAAAATAAACATACGAATACGAAATTTTACGCAGAAAATTGTGTTAAAAATGGCCATTCATCAATGAAACTATTGCATGCAGTGAAAAATTTTTAAAAATTCAGTGGAATCCTTTTTAGGATAACATTTATTGAAGCAGAAGATCATCGAAAAAGTGAAACGGAATTTGAAAATTATGTCATGGAAAATAAATTACTACTCCTATGTACATTTTGTATACACAACTGTTTGGAAGTAAATACTTCACACAGACAAATCTCTGCTTGTTTTTATGCAGCATTACTCTATGGTCCGACTGCAAATCGATAATCTCCTCTGAACCATTTCCAGAGGGCCGGATCAGGTCAAGGTGAAGTGAAGTGAGCTTAGTGTATATTTGGAGCTGGGCCCTCTCTTGCTGTACCGTCGAAACAAATTAAATATTTCCGATAAGGTCTGAATTTAACATATAATATATTAATGTATATATATGCACATTAATTTTTCTCTAAAAATCATTATTCTCAAAGTAATTATTATAATGAATAGTTACAGGGTTAATAAGTGGATTGGAATTGATTCCCAAAACAAGGGGACTGACTACTTGGTTAGCATTTCAATCAGGCACTAATTATGTCTGTCCGAAGTTACTATAGAGATTGCAAAAATGGATGCATTACAATTCCTAAGATGACCGATATCAATTTCTATCCATCTCGAACAGTGTTTCTAAAATATTATGTAACCAGAGGAGAAACTTCTATAAACATAAAAACAAGGGCTTTATGAAAGAGACCAAGTCTGTCGCAAGGGTTGCAAACTTGCGGCTCCTGGGCCGTATGGGGTTCACTTAAAGTTTGTTAGGTTTAAACTAAATTGTAGCTCGTCTCAGTAAAGACGGACAGGGTACTTACCAACATAAGTACGTTGGAGCTATAATGTAACTTTTTTGATTGGGTACTGTAAAATTACTATATAATAAATTAGAATCAAATAATAATATGTGTGTGTGCTCATGGCTCATGGGTCTTATATTTTTACATATCTCTAATTAAAGCCATATACTATTTGAATTATATATATATATATATATATATATATACACACACACACACAGGCAGTGCAGCCCCGCCAAAATTAAATACATTTCCAAAACGGCTCTCGATTTATTTTTTTATTTATTTTATTTTATTTATTTATTTATTTAATTTTTTTAATTTTTTTTTTTTTTTTTAGGGGGGGGGGGGGGTTGTTGGACAGGCCTGGTATACCATAGTGGATCCATCCTGTAAATTGAACGTTTCAAACTTAAACTTCTACTCATTAAATGGAGGTATGAACTCACGTTTTTTTTTTTTTTTTTTTTTTTTTTTAACAATAATACCAAATTTACACGGCTATAGCTTTTCTGTGATAAGACTTTGCAATTCCGTAGTAATTTTGGATGACCTTCTGTTAAGCTTTATACAAACTCAAGTCAAAGATGCCATTCCAATAACTTTCGTCAAATTGAAGAATTCATTCAGTTATTCATTTGGATTTGACAACCATTTAACAAATTTGCGAAAATGGAAAACTTCGAAGTAAATTCTAGAGATTTTTATTCCTCAAGTATTTCTTTTAAAAACCATAACAGTGGAAGGCAAACGCCTCTCTTTTATGGAATGGCATCTTTGCTAGTATATGATTGCACAATGGAATGAAATCTGTCCACCTACCTTTGGTAGAACAATATGTATCGTAACTAGAGGTGGGTGATAGTCCATTATTATTACTCAGCGTGGGCGGCGGAGATAGGGAGTCCAATGAAGGTGGTGATGGTAGCCAATCTTGGCGTGATTTTTTGCCAGGTGGAGGTGAGAAGGCATCACAGGGTGAAGACAGTCGTGGTTCTATTTTCACTACACTAGGAAGATTAGGACTAAGTGCAGGAGGACTTTCTTGCCCTCCACCCCCTCGAAGACCATTCGGAAGCATCTTCAGTGTGAACGGCTTGCTCTCTGGGGGAGAGGGCACAGGCCGGTGTAGGTGACCCTCGGCCAATGAAGGCCAGGGTGGACGCACGGCGAAACTTGAAATTGACGCCACGGTCCCGTTTTTTGTCAACAGGCGACCAACGTCTGAAAAATAGAAAATCAACAAATTACTATACATTTGTAAAAGGAAGAAGAAATCATGAAAGGTACAAAATAAAAGGAACGCTTGTTTAAAGCACCCATCTCAGAAATTGTTATATCTATCTGCTGTAACACAGGAGCAAAAGTTAAATTTAGACAGCGGTTCAAACAATATTCTTTTAACATCCGTTTTCTCCTTTAAAGATGGACCGAAAAAATTTCGGGGCTCTCTTAAACACTTTCTGCCACACTATTCTTTAAAATTAAAATTTTAACAAAAAGAAAGTTGTTGTTGTTAACATAGTTAAGTCTAAAAGTGTATGCCAGTAAATTTTTGTGTAGATTACAACAAATTTGGAAAAATTTGGGCGAGGAAGGGGACTTGGCTACGACCTTATCTGCAGTGTAGTGTGGAAATGAATATAAGCTATTATATTTGAATTAAAAAACGCTACAATATGACTATGTAACAGTTTTAATAACAGGTAACATAACACCAAGGAGTCCTAAAATGCACCTTATGCTCTATACCCCTCCCACATTCTTAAAAAAAAAAAAAAAAAAAAAAAAAAAAAAATCAGATCTGACACCATTCTTGCTGATTCTTATGTAGAATGACCTCCTGAATCCGAATAGGACTCCCATTTTGACCAGCCACCCACCGTTTTCTAGATACACCCCCCCCTCCCTCAATGTCTTTCCCTGTTCGATAATTTTATGACCATGAATTTGATTTAAAGAATGAAAAATAACAGTAACAATATTTAAAAAAAAAAAAAAGAAAAAATCGATAACTTTGTTTTAAATTATCACAGATTTAGAGTTCAACCATTCGTTTTAAAGGTATTGACGAGACCTTTCGAAAGATACCCATCTTGAAAATTTACCCCTCCCCAAGGGGGGGGGGGACTTCCCCCCAGGGGGAAAACCGATGCCCCCACATGCACAAAATTATTTTCCTAGTTAACTACTACTATTATCAATAATTCATATTAATTTTACAATCACAAGTTTAAAATAACTCTCATTATATACATTTATACGAAATTTTGCCCATACTGCCATGTTAAAAGTTTACGAAATTGCGATCACAGCGCCACCTGTTGAGCGATTGAACCCCAAATCTAATCAGCACCAGCTTATGTCAGGGTGCAACTAAATACCAAGTTTCGTTAAATTTCATTCATTGGTTCGTGAGATACAGTGTCCACAAAAATCGTGATACACACAGACACACATTTTGTAAAAACTATCAATTCGTGTTCTGGACATCCCAAAACGTATAAATACATCAAAAAACGGAGGTCGAAAATTTTCACGAATCCAATACTTTCTCTATATTACATATAGAAGAAAGTAAAAATATAAGATATGTAATGCATAACTTCAGTGGCAAATATCCCCCCCCCCCCCCCAAAAAAAAAAAAAAAAAAAAACATTTCGCAAATGTCCATGTTTTAGAATTTTCCAATATCTGTAGCATGGTCGTCCTATTCGAATTCAGGAGGTCATTTTGAATAAGAATATGCTGAAATGGTGTCAAAGGCAATTTTCATGCCGAGTACTGTTACTATAGTCTGGTCCCTCACAGAAAAAATATAAACAAAGCACTTCAAATTTTAAAGAAATGCATTAATACAATGCCTTGTGCACTTAGTGTTAAAAAAATGTATGTTAACTCTATATGTATTTTTTCCCCCTTGAGAAAACTTTCTGCGATGTAATAATTTAATCTACAGGCCTAAAATAAATAAAAAAGAAGAAGAAGAAGAAGAAGAAAGAACTAGTACGTTCTGGTCACCAGAAGACTATCTTCTACATAATTTTACACAAATTCATGCAGTACAAATTATCTATTAAATTATTATTTATGAAAATTATTTTCCTTAATAAATGCAGACGATTTTTACCTGACAGAATTATAACACTAAATGCCGAAAGAAAGCGAATTTTGTGCCAACATCAGAATAAATGCTATTTTTATTTATTATTATTTATTTGTTAAAAAATAAAAAAAAATCGATCCCTTTGTTTTAAATTATCACAGCACAGACCTATTTTAGAACCATTCATTTTAAGGTACTGACAAGATCTTCCGAAAGATACCCATATTGAAAATTTAAACCCACTGGCGGGGGGGGGGGGGGGGGGGGGGGAATCCCACAACATGCACAAACTTTTTTTCCTAGTTTACTACTACTATTATCAATAACTCATATTAATTTTACAATCACATCTTAAAAATAACTCTCGTTACGTACATTTGTACGGAATTTTGTCCTATACTGCCATGTTAAAAATTTAGAAGAAATGAGATCACAGCGTCACCTGTTGAGTGATTGATCTCCAAATCTAATCAGTACCAGTTTGTGTCAGGACCCAACTACATAACAAGTTTGGTTAATTTCGTTCATTGATTCGTGAGATACAGCGCCCACAAAATTTGTGCTACCTAAAAGCAGTCAAATCGTATTCAGGACATCCGAAATCGTGTAAATACATCGAAAACTGGAGTTCAAAAATTATCACGAAATCGATATTTTCTCTCTCTATATATATAGAAAAAAGTAAAACGGAAAGCTATATATATATATATATATATATATATATATATATATATACAAATTAAGTATCCTTATAGAACAATACTCAATTTGAAAAATTACTGATGATAAAGCAAATCCTTTTCTGCTTTCCTTTTTGACTATAACAAACGGGAAGTGTGTGACAAAGGCGATATATTATTTTTCTTAAGAAAAATTAGGTAATTCAAAAATATTACGACAACAATATTAAAGCATAGAAAATCAGCCGATTGTTGCGAAAATCAATACATCAGAATTAATCAAAATAAAATCTGCCATTGTGGTAAGTTTTAGAGAAAGAACGGATATTAAATTAGGCTTTATCCAAAATTCAGTGAACAATGAAGGTCAAATGCAAAACTAAGAATATTTTGAATAGGGGGGGGGGGGATAAAAAGAAAAGAAAAATAGAAAGAAAGAAAATTGAGTTATATGGAACTCGTGTCACTTACTCAAACATTAAGACTTTCTGTGTAGATCGGATTCTACACACTTAGAATAAAAATACTTTATGATACAATAACAATCATAATGAGTAATATAAACAATAACAATAATAACAAATAAAAAATATTTGTAGCTAGATAATATTTATGCCTCTTCAGATCAGTTAAATCAAACATATTTATAACAAATACATGCAAAGAATTTTTTTCTTTTACAAATTAAGAGTAATGATTGTTATTTTTTCACTAATAAGGAATGTTACATTATCATGACAGTTCTATAAATTTTGATTACACTGCAAACCCAATTTTAACGTGTACAAATATTTTGAATTTCATTTTCTATACATTCTGACTAATAATTGCGTATGCGCTTAAATTAAAATTATTTATAAATGGAATTCGTGCAAAAATGTGTACTCAATACCATAGAAAAAAGTTTTTCTTGTAATCCCCCCCCCCTCCCCCAAATATAGTCGTTAAATATGGGTCTTTCTAATACACTGTTTCAATACATTTCGAACTCTAAAAAATTCTTCGAATGTGGTTTATTTTGTTTATTTATTTACTTATTTATCGTGTGTAAATGTTTTATAGAATAAATCTTTATTAACTAATCATTTACTTTTATCTTGATTTTCACAATGTTATTTTCAATATACTTGACCTATATTGATTGCATTGTAAGCCTTGTTTTTGCGCATATTTTTTCATCCCCCTCCCCTTATACTTCGTACTCTGTTTTCTCTGTACCTTATTAACTGCTTAGACGCTTTAGAGTAGTATTTACTATCCGAATTCCTATTTTAATGGACACTCAATATTATAAAAGAAAAGCCTTCCCCCTCCCCCTGTAAGAGCAGTTAAGCATTTTTTTTTTTTCCCATCGAATTTATAGCACTTTGAAATACAAAATTTTTGGGTTTTATTTAATTTATTTAACATTTTTTCTTTTTATTGGTTGTATTTATCCTGTCTTATTGTTGTGGAATATTCATATAAGGAATTCCTTCATTAAAACTTATACAAAATCATTCAAATTAAATCATATACATATGCATGCACATACCTCATTTTGTATTTCCCAATAATTTTACTTAGAACAAACATGAGGTAAAATTTTTTCGGGAAATTAACTATATCCCATATCTATAATAATAATAAAAGTATGAAAATACACAAGAAACTTTGTCAACCCAATAATACAAAAAGTTTTCGACAGACGAATATGTAAGACTAAAATAATTAACAACGAATAAAAAGGAAAACATAAAAACACATTATATATAAAAGCATTAAAAAAATATCGCAGAAAATTTTCTTTAATTCTGTTAGTCACTTTAAAATTGTAATTTGAGGGTATTCACAGGAAATCACACATCTCGTAAATCATGGTGGTGTGTAAGGTGGTACCGTAGCCACTGAAAATGATCGTGAGTCATGCCCCGTGAAAACTGACTATTTTGCACAATCGATTACCTTTTTAGCAAGTCTCAACTAAGAATTCGAGAAAACCGCCCTCATTAAGTTCAATTTACATTAATCACTTTCTACCTCCGCCTTTTCACTAAAGATCAACCATCTTTGAAAGACCCCTTCAAATGATCGCTTTATTATCCAGGAATAATATAATTAGTGAGAGAGTGGGTGTTGCAAGCAAATGCTATCAGCAGTGCAAATGAATTATTGTAATTTAATGATTTAACCGTAATGTAAACATGATAGGTTTCACCAAGCATATATATATATGTATATGTATTATACCGATATTATCTTCTTTAATGTGTATTAATACCCAGTAATTAATTTAATTTCATAAATAAAACGTTAAATCATTAATTATAGAAATGCATTATCGTGTTTCAAGTAATTCTACTAATAGCGAATCGCAATGATTTGAAAAATTAAATTAAAGAAAGCAAAAATAACTTGTTTAATTCTTCTCCAAAAATATTTTGAGCACTGACAGGTATTCTATTGAAATAAAATGCCTTCAATAAGAAGATAATTCTGCACATAAACAATTTCTAATTGTTTTGTATCATAATTGATTTAACGCAAAATGTAAAGATGGATTGGATTTTTATTACTAATTGCAATTATATTATTATATATTTATTCGATGCAAAGATAGAACAAATGAATTACAAACGGCTACAAGTAAAAAATAAACGTAGAAAAACTTAACTAAATTCAATCAAATTTATTTACGTATAAAACAAATTTGATATAGTTTATTATCTAAACGACGTTACACTACTGTGGAAAAATTTTAAATATTTTATAGAAGTTATATATGATTTAAATTTATGAAAAATTTTAGCATCAGAATCTTAAAAATTAGCATTATTTGTCAAACATTAAAAAACAAAAACAGGTGCTGAATTATTTTTAAATATTTGTTTAAGTACGTATCGGGTAATACTAACGAAAAAACTTACAAACACGGAAATCCATAATAGAGTAAATCACCGTTTATACGTCTTTTACATTTATATGTCCGTTTAATGAAGTCGCGATTCATTCCTATTCTTTTAAATGCAAAAATTCTTCGTTTATACGCCGCTCATATCGGTTATACGTCTTTTCCACTTTGCTAAAATTCGCAAAATTTCTCGACCTGTCATTATTTTCAATTCTAAATAAGACGGATTTTTCCTAGAGAGCATCCCAAATGGAGAAACACAGGAAAGATCAAAGAATCAATTGAATTCACAGTAGAATTTTTAATACAAGCATTTTTAGACAAGCAACCAATCAAAGGAGTATTAAAGATTTTCAATGGTGTTAAACAACTATCTCTATAGACATCAATCGTATGCTTATTATTAAAGAAACGCAATATAATGAATATTCAACATGTGTTCATATAGTTCTAAAGAAATGTAGTATAATACTCAATGTATGATATATGTAATAAGTACATAGTCATGCATTAATAGTATGACTTTTCTCACTTTTAATAATAAATCTTGTTTTTTTAATTATTTTTTTTTTTTTAAGTATAATATACTTTACTAACTTAAGAAACTTTATTAATTAGTATTTTCATATAAATTTTGCTTAAGTGTCATTAAATTTGTAGTATTCAAAGTGTTATTATTAAAATTTCGATTATACGTCTACGTCTTTTCATTTATACGTCCTTTTACGTCAGTCTCTTGAAGGACGGATAAACGGTGCTTTGCTGTATTTTGTTCTACTTTTGAAAATAATTATCAGGAAATGAAGAATCTATTATCTTAGTTTTCCTATACATGAAAAATGCGTCTTTTTCAATCACAAGTTTTTTTTTTTTAATGCTTATTAACATCACACAAAAATTGGTAGGTTGTTTAAGATTTGTTTCAGCTTTTGAAAAAGTATAAAATTATTATTGCTGATTAATTACGGTAAAAATGTAGAATTTAGTACCAATACAGCAAAAAGCTACATTACGATATTTCTCGTGCTAAGATAATTTATAATTTACATAGTAACATATAACTTCTTGTATTAACTGTTTCCGAAACTCCATTCCATGTATTAATATCTTTAACATAATTAAATATTTTATTGTAGTAGATTAAAAATTTCAACATTTCAGCATTTTTTTCAGATTTGAACAATATTTTTAAGTATTTTATATCAAGGGATTTCTATATGGGATAGGTGCTCCAGTGATTGACATGCTCCAGTAATTGACATCTATTCCGAAATAATTAATAAATAAGAAAAATAAGAAAAGCATATATTTTACATATAAGAATTTTAACATTTTATGTCAAACACTGGCGCATAGGGTGCTAATAACTGGTAAAATGAATAACTAACAGTGTCAAACACTGGAACATAGGGTGCCAATCACTGATAAAATAAAAAAACTAGCAGTGTCAATTACTGGAACATTGAGTGGGTGTCAAATAAAAATTCATAAAAATAAAAAAATAATAATTGTTACCAAATGTATATATTTTAACATATATATGGTTCTGAATGTCTTTCATGCCATATGTATTAACTTAGGATTTCTAAAAATATTTTCTGATGACCAGAACATTAAAAACATCAGTGATGGCTCTAAAAGTGTCAATCACTGGTGCACTTACCCTAATGGACCATATTCCCACTTTGGGTTCGAGGCTACAAGAATATCAGCTGGTTAGGCAAACAATCCTCAACTCTACATAGAAAAGCATTGTGTCTTGAAAATTTTTATCTTGCAATATTATTTATAAGAGTTACAGATTATATGAAATTGAAGTAAGAGTGATATAGTAGTAAGAGTGAGAGTGAGAATTGAAGTAAGAGTGATATATAGCCTTTGTTTTGTTTTTAATCCAGTTTTAGTAATATACTTTAATATTAATCAACATATGTAATATTAAAAGTTGCCATGTGAACTGTGGCGATGTTAACAAATTTAAATGGATGTTCCATTTAATAAATTACTTTATTAAAGTGATTGAAATTCTAATTATTTAAGCTTTGATGTCTATATATATATATGCGTGTCTGTATAAAATGTTCTTATTAATCTTTTATCCATTATATATATATATATATATATATATATATATATATATATATGTGTGTGTGTGTGTGTGTGTGTGTGTGTGTGTGTACATAAAATATTTTGCAATTTTACGATATGGAATAGTCTTAACTTTATCATTCGATTCAGTTGTTTACATTTCTCTTTTGTTCTTGTTTGAACAGATATCTGATTATTAAGTTTCACTGGAGAAATATTTAGGAAAATGTTATGCGTAAGAATAAAATAGCATCTTGAATCTAGTTTGTTTACAAAATATCGGCCACGTGTTCGGCGATTTTACCTACTGTGACGTCACAGGAATATTGCCCATTAAATAATACTGAATTTCTATATAGTTAAATAACTCTTGCTACATTAATAATATAATAGACCTTTCATTATAATTAATTAAGATTACTAAATTTTACAATTTTCCAAAACCTGAAACAAAAGTCTTAAACATCCAATTCATTGTTGTATAATTTTAATAAGAATTAGAAAGCTATTAATCAATTGTCACACACATAAGGTCTATCTTAGGATGAATTATTTACTAATAAAATGTCAAAAATTAACTTTTTCGATAATTTTCGAGACTTAGGTGTGTTTAAATGTTGTTATTAGATCTAAACTTTTTTTTATACAATTTTATAGAGATTTTTTTTTTCCCTTGTAAATAAAGTGTAAATTTGCATGAACTGTAAATTACGATGCTTAAAATTTTGAACGATCTTATAAAAAGTTTTATCAAAAAATTATAGCAAAAGCAACATCTCTTAAGGGGACTCTCTACTTATCGTCTCCGAAAGTCAATGTTATTCTATGGGGAATTTTGCCCCGTTATAACTCATTAACTAATACATATTTTTAAATTCCGTTTTTACATTCAGAAAATTCACAATTGGTAAACTGTTTATCACTTTCTAAAATTTGATTATTTAAATTTTTAAGACTTCATTTTTACGCTCAAAAATGTAAAATTTCACATTGTGAAAATTCGCATTTTGTAACTTCAAAATAAACTATTAAAAATTAAAAAATAAATTTTTAGAAAGCGATAAATTGTTTAATAGTTGGGAATTTTTTGAATGTGAAAACAAAATTTAAAAATATGTATTAGTTAATGAGTTATAATGAGGCAAAATTCCCCATAGAATAACATTGACTTCGGCTTTCGGAGGATAAATAGAGAGACGATTTTCGAGAAGCAATAAGAATAGAATTATTGTGAGATCGCAATTTCGGAGCTATTTACTCATTCCCTCTTAAGGAAAACTAGAAAAAATATTATTAATAATTTCAATAATACACTGGTATAAAAAATTAAAACCTTTTTTTTTTTTTTTTTCCCTTTACTCATAATTTTTAAACAAATGAACATAAAATTTAGATCTCATTTTCACTGTCAAATCATTAATCAAATTTTATACAATTTTAACATAAATAACGATTTTTAAACTTATATAACTCCAATTTTTCATAAAAGTGAGATTTGAAATAAATGAAAAATTTAAACGATTTAGAAAAGAAAACTAAATGATACATGGCATCACAGATAGGTGAAGACGCATGCGATCAAATGTTAAATGAAAACCGGGTTTTTCCGCTCCTATATTCAACTTTTCTTTTTCTTATTTTTCAAAGCACACGAGTAACACCTCAAACCTTACACGTAAGAAAATGAAAATTGATCGAGACGTTCGTTTTAAAATCCTTACTGACATTTTCATTATTCTGGAAATGTTCACAGTTTACAAAATTAATAATTATATATATATATATATATATATATATAAAGTTCATCAAGGAAGAAAAAGAAAATAAAAATCTAGTTTTCATTGTACTTTCAGAGGCATATGTATCTTAACCTACCTGCAATGCATCTTTTAAACGTTTGCTCATTTAGCTTTCTTTTTTAAAATCGTTTAAATTTTTCATTTTTTCTAAAGCTTATTTTTAAGAAAAAATTGAATTAATAGCAGTTAACAATCATGTTTTTCTGCCACGCTATAGACATGTTCGCAAATATTTTAAAACGTTTTTCTTCTCTCCTCCAAACACCTTTAAAACAATAATAAAGCCGAGATAAAACTTTGCTACCATTTACCAATTATTAAATAGATAAATAATAATAAATAATAATGCCTTTCAAGGTTTATTTATGATATATAATTTATCCCATCACCAATATATATATATATATGTTTTTCTTTTTTCGGTTAAAAAGTAATATGCAATCGAACCTTCCAGCATCATGTTCATAGTTCATCAAATATCAGATGAAGACGGCATAATGAGGGACTTCGGCGCCAAAGTGGATCATTTTTCCTGAAAATCAAAGAAAGGGGAAGCATTAAATACAGTGGTAACAGGCTGCTAAAACATGCACTGAATCATCGAAGATCACCCAATGGCATGCTTCAGATTTATTCTCTCATTATCACTCAACTCACAACATTTACCAGCATCGCTGATGAACTTTACTTTGTACATATATCCTACCAGGATCTTCAATATTTAGCTCTACTTGTCATTCACCATGAAATTATTATTACATTTCACCGTGAAATAATTATAATTAAGTTTGGCTTAATTGCCAAATTTATTCATGATTATTTCATTTTAATGATTGATTAAAAGAGATGTTTAATGTTCTGAAACATTGTGTAGATTTTTACCTCGCTTTTTAGTCCCCTCCATGTTTTGTTTTTTCAAACATTTATGATTGCTTTTCTATATCTTACCCCCCCCCCCCTAACACACGCACACACAGGGATGAAACTATCTAATATCAAAAAACCCTGGAAGCTGCAACTTGCATACAGAACGAATGGTGTAGAGAATATCAAATAATTACGAATATTTAAAATATTTCTGTTAAAAGTATTCGTATTATAAAAGCATACAAGTACAATTATTTTCCCCTTTAGAATAGGAAAGGTTGATATATCTTGATTAATCATGCTATTTATTATTATTATTTAATTTTTCAATTTAATTATTCAAAAAGTAACAGAAAATTTATAAAACAATTCTTAAATTCTGCTACACAATGTAAAATAATAATAATAAAAATAAATACTATAGATAATAATTTTTATCAAATTGTCCGTGTGCATATTTTAAAATCATCGAAACTTAATAACCAACAGCATAGTATTTGAATATTATCTTTATTATTGTCATTATTATCAATTATTACTGTCATTATTATTCATATATCATACAGTTATTATTTAAAGTATTTATTTATACCTATATTAAATGATATTTGGAGGGTTCTTAATTGATTATAAAGCAAATTAAACATCCAAAATGAGAATTTTCTATAAAACAAAATAACTTAACATGAAATTCAACGACCTTTAAAATGTTCAAAAACCCTGAATTCAGAAGTAACCCTGAAAAATTTCACCCCTGTACACGCATACACAAAAATAAATAAATAAAAATACAATAAAATGTGTTTGTATTTAATAATTATTTAAACAATAACAGTTATTTATTTTTTATTATATCTATTTTGGTTCTTATGAATAACTTTGGCACTGTATATTATATTTCTCGTGCCCTCTATAATCATATATATACACAGGGTGTCTCGTAAGTTTGTAGATATTTTAACAATTCATAACTGTTGATAGAATTGAACACGGTTTGCGAAACAATCATTCTCGTAAAGGGGGGGGGGGGGTTCTTTTTTGTTAAAGAAAAAATAATAATTAAGCCATTTGTCGATAGACGGTGCTGTGCATGACCAGATCACACATTTTATGAAAAACTGGCACTTATTCGCATGCAAATGTTTACAGGTATATAAATCCAACTCTATGTGTCCGTCTTCACTACAAATTACAGTTTGTAAACGAGTTACAACACTGCTAACTGCAGCTTCCGTCGGAGGTTCTTACCTGAGGGAAAACATCTTTACCCATAATGCATTACCCACCAAGTCAGCATCGCAATTAAAACTTCATGTATGTACAAGTAGGAGGCAAAATAAAAAATAAACTGTTCTAATCGCAAAATTGTGCAATTTATAGGACTTTCATATGCATATTTTTCTTTCACATCCGTGCGAAAAATTTAACTATTTGTCTAACTATCGTCGATAATTTTTTTACCCCCCCCCTCCCCCCCCCCCCCAAAAAAAAAAAAAAAAAAAAAAAAAAAAAACCTTCAGTAGAATGATTGTTTCGCAAACCGCGTTCAATTCTATCAATTCATTCAATAGTTATGAATTTTTAAAATGTCCACAGACTTATGGGACACCTTGCATATATATATAGAATGTATGTCCCACCCTACACAGCCACTTACATTCATAAGACCTTTACTAAAGTTAAAAAATGATCCATTAAACTTCTAAAAACATCCTACAGATATCTATGAGCACAACCAATGTCACTCTTTTTTACATCCATTAGATGTCTGTTACATATTCAATAAATGTCCAAATATTCAATAACTGGAATTGCTACATGCAATACATATTAAAAATACCTAAATCTTGTTTTGATCTAGCATGTTACATCTATTAGACATCGAAAAAGGCACGTCTCCTCAATTCCGTCTACATTTAAACTTCTAATAGATATCTATAACATAGTACAGGATATCCAGGAGTTTTAATGGGCATTCTTTAGATATTTTGTACCTTTTATGTATAATTGCATGTAATGCAGATCTCTAATGGATATATTTCAAATCATTAGAGTTTTATTTATTTTTTTTAATAAAGTAAAATAAAAAAAGCAAATAATGACTTAATTAAAAGTATGTTAATAATAAAATATTACATACTGCATTTTTGTTAAATACTTTCGAAAGTCGTATTTATTTATTTATTTTTTTAACCATTAATAATTAGGAATAACAAAGAAAAAAAAAAAAAAAAAAAAAAAAAGAGCATTTAAAACTGAATAATTCAAAAATAAAATTCTGATTGAAAACGAACATAGTGAAGATTAAAATCATTTTCATATTCAACGAGGGGGTAATCAAATTATACCCTCGTTCAATTTAACAAAATATCAAATAATTCCGAATGGAATATTTAAAATATTTCTGTTTAAAAAAAAGTATTCGTATTATAAAAACATAGAAGTAGTAGTTATTTTTCTTTCTACAATAGAAAAGGTTGATATATCTTGATAGATCTTGTTATTATTACTATTTAATTTTTCAATTATGAAATAATATTCAAAAGGTAACAGAAAATTTATAAAATAATTCTTAAATTTTGCCACACAGTGCCAAATAAATTAATAAATAATTTAAAGATAAACAAATATTAAATACTATAGGTAATAATAATAATAATTATTTTTTTATATATATAAAATTGTCCGTGTGCATATTTTAAAATCATCGAAACTTAATATTCAACAGCCTAGTACTTGAATATTATCTTTATTATTGTCATTATTATCAATCTGATAAATAAAATTGAATCACTTATTTAAAAATATTATTTATTAAATTATTATTTGAAAATAATCCACACCAATTTAACTCCATTTAACTAGAATCGTCTTTTCCTGTGGAAAATATATGTTTGCTTATATGCATCTTGCATCACAGTGCGAGTACGAGTACGCTTTTATAATAATAATAATAATAATAATAATAATATATACGATGTAGAGTTTTTAAAAAATGTAAACTGAATAATTGAAAATGTAATAATACTTCACAGAAAATTAGTTGACAAGCGTTTAATAACAAAGGCTTTCACGAGTACCATTTCAAAATGATAAATTAAAATGCAACAGGATTTTTCTTTACTTACCGTTTTCTCATGCTTATGAAAATAATAACTGAGCGCACTCAAAACTATAATTAAAAAAAAATCTTTTCCATAATGCTTTCATAAAGTAATTTTTCAAACTTTTTTTGCTTAAAAGGTGTTTAAAAATAGTTAAAGAACAACAGTGTTGCGAGCCTATCTCTGCAATATACAAAACTTTAACGTTCAAATGCTTCACTAGTCCAAAAGTTCAATTTTCTTTGAAAATAACGAAATAGATTTCAGAAACTACCGAAAGATGGCAGCAGTGAGCAAGGGAAAGCCTCCAGAAACTGGGACGAGGAGGGAAAAAAGTGGAACACTTGACAGAGGGGAAAGAGTAGAAATCCTTCAAAAATAAAGGACAGGCCCTCATTTTGGAGAGCAAACTAAATTGATAAAATCGCAAGCTTAATAATTAACTTGAAACGTTACGGAAAACTGATTCTGATAAGTATATCTCATTAGTAAGTAATTCTGTGAGTTACACATTCATTTCAATGGATTGTCAGACTAAAAGAGGTGGAATAAAAAAAAATTTTGCAAGCTTTATGCACAGATTTTTGGTTGAATTTTTGAAATTCAAGGAGACTTTTAATGCCTACTTCATTTATTATATCTATTCATCCTTCCATTGACAAAAAAAGAAAAATCTTGTGATAATTGAGATTACAAAAATCTCCATAACTTTTATAAACCAAATATGTGTGTACCCCCCCCCCCCCCTCCCCCCAAAAAAAGGTGGAGAAAGAAAAAGAGAAAGGAGAGGGGGGAGGGGGAATACTTTTTGACAACATTAAAATAAGCAGTTTTTTTTATTATTATTATTATTTCTTCAGATTTAAGAAAATCTCTAACTTTTCAAGAGTGGTTTGTTAAATATCATTTTACAATTAAAGTACTGGGCTGGAATTTTGATTTTATAAATAAAAATATAAAATATTCTACTATTAGATATTTATCTTTCTAGATTGCTAAAAGAAAACAGATATGTGATTACGATTTGAATCCATTTCATTAAAATTTCAAACCCTTGACAATGTTATGTAGTTGTTGTTGTTGGAATATCGATATTCCAATCTTGCAGTTTTTCCTATCAAAAATAAAATTTCATTTAATGATCGACAAACTCATTCAAAAATATATCAACCAGAAATAAATTATCATAATCTATTTTTGAATTTCCTTTTTTCTTTTTCTTTTTTATTTCTGTGTGTGTGTGCGAGCGTATGGCCCCGTATACGATTTTACTAATTCTCGGTAGCATACTCAATTGCTCCTCATCTGAAAATCCATAACCTATTTCCGACTGCACTACCAGTAATGGAATACAATACAAGGTGATGTATTCGAATCCTTTTATGCAGCCCAGTTTATTCTTCAGAAATTTTTATGCACCACGTCATACTAAAACTTAAGCACTATTAAAAATTCAAACCAATCAAAAATGCTCCTACAACCATTGTTACTCGTAGGTAGAAGGTTGAGTTTAACGTCACACGAGTGTTGAGCAATGGGCAATTGGCGACGGTCTGGGACTCATCATTAAGGATGGTCCGGAGTCATGCCATCACAATTTTGATCTTCTACATCGCCCTTTTCGGTGTCCCCCAGAGGTATAATTTGGATGGGAGCATGGAGGACATTACGGACACGACGGATTTTACGTGCACCAGCCACCATCAGTGTACACGACGGTATTTGGTCGGTTCGAGTATCGAACCCGCAATCTTTATATTACGAGTTCAGCGCTCTACCGCGGTCCCTCGTAGGTAGACTATATAAGTCATTTCTTCCGTATGACTTTTAAGCTGCGTTCAAACACTAGCAACAGCAGAGCGACAAGGGTGGGCTCTATTCAAATCCCTTTGATATGTGATTTGAGTCGTCGCGAAGCTGATAGAGCCGTTGTCTCCTCTGACAAATCTCCTACTGCAATAATTGCATGGTGGAATTTGGAGTCTCTTTTGTAAAAGAACAATAAAAAATAATGTCCTTCATTGTAAACATGTGCAAAATTTGAAGGGTCGCTTTCAGACAATGGATAATTTATGACTTTGTCGTTCTGCATTGTTGCTAGTGTTTGAACGCAGCTTTACACACATCAGATATAACTTTTTACAGGGTGTTGGATATCTTAGAGGGCGATGTCGAAAGTTGCGGGTGGACACGGGCAACACGGGGCGCATTCATACGGAGTCCTATACCATTGTGCATGTTCATGTGTTCCTACACAACACACCATATACTATTTGAAATTATCAAATATATCCATCTTAAATATCAAATATTCATGTATTTAAAATATGTGTCTTGTAAACTAAGTTTATTTTATGTGCAGGATGATTAAATTTTGTAATTTATTTTAATCGACCGAGGACACCAAGAGAGCTGCAGTCAAAGGCCGCCCGGGAGATAAGTGCCCTTGTATCCTGGCCCAGCAGAGATGAAGATAGGTAAATTCTTCCAGCAGGTTTAATCGCTAAGCTAGATATTTGATAATCTTTATTTTTATACGAAACACGTTGGCGTACATTCCCATAACAAATTTCAGATTCGTTACGTTTGATTTTAGTATAACATTAAAGATCAAATTTAGAGGTGAAAGTATTTCTATGAGATCAGAGAAAGGAAAGCTGAGTTATATTAAAAGGAGTGTTATTTATTTTCGTAATTCGACATGAATCGTAAAAATAATATTAAATTATTAAAAAAAAAAAAAAAAAAAAAAAAAAAAGCTAAACGATTATAAAAAAAAAATGCACGCAACTTTTTTTTTTCTTTTCTTTATAAATGAAATTAATAGCTGAAGAAAAAGAAACTTGTTAACAAGCACGAACACGCAATTCAATAACTGCTTCGGACCGTATGTCATTATTTTCACCTGTTGCGTGTTTCAGTATTTCACAGCTTTTCTTTACAAAGTTTTCATTCTCTCTATATAAGAAATTATTATCATGTCTGTATACAGGCAGCGATAAAAGGTTCGTGGAGTCCGCGGTGCAGAAGGGCTTTGGCACTTAAAGGGGCCCCCGAGACGGGACTAAAAAGTAAAAATTTTCGCAAGTATCAAATGTTTTGAAAAGCAACTGTCAACCACAATAGGGCGGAAATTTTTATTACATGCTTTTATGTATTTAACTTCGTTTGTTTTCTGTCACAATCAAAAATTGAAAGCGAATTTCCACTCATGATTCCATTGAGATGAAACTGTGATTGCACGTATAACTCATATAACAATACCATGCTATGCACAAGCAGTAACGGACATAGGAGGGCCCTGTTATGCGCTTCTATTTGTACAGCCGGTAACAAAAGTGTCCGAACACTAGCGAAAATTCCTATGTAAAAAAAGTACACTTCATACGGTTTTGTTAAATAAATCCTTGTAGAATCTTGTTCTTAGTCAGTGTAAGAACATGATTCGATAAGAATTTATTTAACAAAACCGTACGAAGTGTACTTTTTTCACATAAGAATTTTCGCTAGTGTTCGGACACTTTTGTTACCAACTGTACTTCTGTTGGTTGTCGGTCATGATCGAATATTGCAAGCGAATTTTAACTCCCCCCCCCCATCATCTGATTGAGCTGAAATTGTGCGTACTAGGGGTGAGTTCGGGCTCTATTTTGGCAATCCGAGCCCGAAACATTTTTGAACTGAGCTCGGCCGAGCCCGAAAAATTTTATGTGATCAGAGCCCGAGCCCGATATTGAAAGTGGTGCGATATTGAAAGTCTATGCAACGCATACACAGTAGTAAAATTAAATACCGTTTTCATTTTCAAATTAATTTTCTTATTATCAATCTTCAATTTAAATAACTATAAATGTTATTATAACAATTTATAATGTCTGTGTCTCTGTATACATGTATATATATATTTATATAATATATATTTATAGTGCAGCCCATTGTTTATAACGCGCCTATCGGGGGACAAAAAAATTATCCGAATGAGTGATATAATGATGCCCAATATAACGAAAGAGGAAGATTACTGTAAAACACCATGTCATAATATGCATTCCGTTGACAAAAAAAGTTTTATTTAGAAAAAGGAAAGTCAAAGCTACTAAGGTTTGCAAGATTATTTTGTGATTTATAACCTATCATGACTATTATGGCATTACTAAAGGTGCTCTCAAAATGAATAAAATTTCTTTTTTTTTTTTTTTACATTTTCCAGTTAGTGAAGAATAAAAGAAACGGAACTTTTAGCTTGAATCCGAGCCCGCCCGGAGACTTGCGTAATATTTGAGCCCGATCGGGCCCGGGCCCGGGCTCGGGCTGAGCCCGTTTCATCTCTAGTGCGTACATGTATAATTCAGATAACAATACATGCTCCAGTTCAAAAATTTTGGTACGTTTTGGAATAAAAATATTTATTTATATGAGTATTTATCTTGATTCTTTTTTTTTTTTCCCCAGCAGTGGAGAGTTCAAAATAAGCGTGTTAATAAATGAGCTGTATTGATCTTGGTAAAATTCATTGTTTTAACTTTGAACTTAAAGTATGGGCCACCCATCACATAAAGTATAAACCACTCGGCCCTCCGCGGCCGAGTGGTTATGTCACCACACTGCTAATCGCCTTCGAGCGTAGGAGAGCGGGTTCGATTCCCGCGCTGGCCCTGGGTGTTTTTCCATTGCTGAGTATTGTAATTCTGTCATGTGCTGTCTGTAATTATCTGACGAAGATTTACAGGCGGATTACATGTCAAGCATACAAATCTGATGTATCTGTCATCGATAAACAAACAAACAAACTTAAAGTATAGTCTTTCTCATTATAAATTAATATTTTAATTAGAATATTAATTATATGTTAACAATATAAATATTTATTAAAAATTATATTGAATAATATTTTTTATATTAAAATATGAATGTACAATTCGATAAATTTTAAATAGCTGGAAATGAACTATTTGAAACAACAAGCCTTGATTTTTGAAGAGGATTCCTAAGGTGTTAGAGTTGCCACAATATCTTCTTTAATAAAGTCTGTCATCAAACAATTCTCCGCAGATAACAACAAATAAATAATTTTGCATTCTTTTCGCTTCTACTATAGAGAAAAGCAATATAATAACTTTGGGTGGCTTTTAAAGTAGTCACGCCTCATTCTGCCTTTACACGACCCTCCTCCACAATCTAAAGTTTTGCCTGTGTTTCATAACGCTACTAACATAGTTTATTAAACGAATGTTCTGAATTTTTTAACTTGTAGACTTTGAGTTAGTGAGAATTACGGGTCAATAATCAGTGGTTTTATATATGCATTAGCCTTTCATAAAAGTATAATGGGGGCGAAGAAAAACATCGCAGCCCCAGCAAGAAAAGTGACAACTCAAAAAAGCAGTATCCGAGAAAAATCAACGATAAAGCATTTACGTAAAACTAACAGAACTGTCTCTGTCTCAGATAGATAATATTAGAGCTGGATGTTGTAACTTTTTTTTTTTTTTTATGTGTGTATGTTGAAACACTTCACACACATTTGTCTATGACATAAACTCAAAATTGCCATTTTTTAGCCAAGATCGGGTTTTCATTTCTAATATTCACTCCTTTTTCTACCAAATAAACATGTTACATAAAATTAAAGTCTAATGATTAAATAATAACATCAGCATCACTAAATAAGATCCCAGTAATATGGCATCCATTATTTCCTGTACAACACAGCATTTCCACATTTTTTAAATGTAAATCTGGAAAATTTAAAATAGCCTTTAGAGAAGAAATTAAAAAGAAAAATTCATAAGCGATAAAAACATTAAAACAATTTATTGCTAAAACATTTTAATTTGATGTAAAGCTGAACTATAATATATAATTAATTATATATTAATAACTATTTTTAATGCAAAAATAATCGATATAAACGTGTTGATTGTTTGAATAATTGTAATTTTACTGTGTATTAAAATATAAAAAAATAAATTTTATAATAAATTCCAGCGACATTCCAGTACATTACATCAATAACAAATATTATTTTTTTTACTTTCTCTGAAATACACCTGTTGACAAAGCGTATTAATTATATTTATTCCATTTCATAAAAAAAAAAAAAATTGTTATACTGAAAATATAAAATAAAAACTGGTTCTGCGAGGAACCAATCTCCGATCAGTACATAAACCTGTAAACAAGATACTTTCGCTTTCAGATCGACAAAAATAGTCGTGTACGCATTCTCCAAAAAAGTAATTATAATAACAATAAATTTCTCTTAACTATTGAAAAAAAAAAAAAAGTAAAACGTGAAGACAGACAGTCCGTGTCTCAGGTGAGAAATCAACAATAAAACGACGGACGACTCTATGAAACAGGTGATCAGTTATGACAAGGTCGAACCAAGGAGAAACAAAAAAATTGGAACAAGAAAAAAAAGTAAACAAAAAAAATGAGGTAATTCATACACAAACATACACACACTGGGGGGGAAAAGCAAAAAAATAGAAAGAAAATTTAGCGTCCTCGTTTGTGGCAAAGTATGTCAGTGACGTCAGAGGAGCCGATTCTCTCCTCTTTCGCGATCCAGTCTGACCCCGGAAAGAAATGTGGGGCACTTCTCGATGGGCTAGCTAGCAGGAAACGCTAGGGGGTGGGGGTGAGGAAGAGAAACACGTGACACGAAGAGTGGGGGAATTCTCGACCACGCCCCACAGAAGTTTATGACCCGCATTCTTCACCTCCTAGTTTCGGAGTCCAAGTTCAGGAGGATACTTTCCCTCTCGGACACTTTCCGTTGCGGTCACTAACCATGCAGCAAATCTAATGAACAGCAAATGGGGAAAAAGCAACATTTTTATGAAAATAGCACCAGAGTTTTCCCATAGGAAAAGAAAACATAATAGTATTATAGCATATATAAGGGTTTCTGCGGTCTTTTTTTTTTTTTTTTTTAAATACCACACTTTTTTAATAGGAAAATTTAGTAACCGTTCTCAATAGTCATCTTCGTTTGAATTAGAGCTCCTCCTTATAGGAGTCTTAGTTTGAATAATACAGAGACTGCTTCATAAAAAAATACTGGTAATCGAAAAGATGACTGCGCCGACCCCTGTATATTTTAATAAAATAGAATTTAAAGATGTTTCACGAATCATAAAGATTGATGTCAAGTAAATATTGGTTGAAAGTATATTTTACTTATTTTAACAATGTTTTCAAAAATGTTAATATTACACGTATATTTGAAGACACTTCATTCAGAAATTCAATAATACACTTTCTGTTATAAATCTATCATTATCACAGTTTTTTAAACTAGTCTTAAACTAGTTCTTTTAACGTGAGAAAACCGACTAGTTTTAGCAGATCCATTTTTCCGAGTTTCAATCTATACCTATGCTTAAAGTTGTTAAAATGTTTTTTTTTTTCTTAAAGCAAATTTTCAATTTTTCTTTTGTTGTAAAGATTCCTGGTCAGGGTTTGATTACCGACGGGGTAAAAGAAGCAAGCTCTTGGGTCCTTTTTAAGAAGCCACAAATTAGCCTAACCTCCTTTTGAAATTAAAAACATGTAACACATGTCTAAAATTCACTTCGTGTTATGTATGGTAAAAGGAACAACCCAATTAATGAATCTGCCCAGGTTCCCCAATTCTATACGTTAGGTACCTTTCCCGAATCCGAGATAAGTTCTTTCTCGTTTGATTACCAAAAATTATGGATTACTCGCTTTGCTTAAACAAACACTGATGTTGTTCGAACCGCACAAACTTTATTAAATTTATCATTTGCAATTAATTAATTTTAATTTTGATTTAATTTCAGCTTACAAGGAAACATTCAAAAGGTGTCATCTTCAAAAAGTATTGAAAAAAATATGTGATTCTACTCTTCATAAAACATCAGAAAATGAAAAAATTATCGGCTGAAAGGAATTACAGCGACCACAAAAAATTATCAAAATTAAGCATATTTGGCGATTTCACACTGTTGGGTGATTAATTTTCAGTACTTGGCGGAAACACAAAACACGGTTCTGTTCGTACACGTCAATCTCGGTGCTAGCAAACGTATCGCCTAACAGCGCTTAATCGCCAAATATGCTTAATTTTGATAATTTTTTGTGGTCGCTGTAATTCATTTCAGCCGATATTTTTTTCATTTTCTGGTGTTTTATGAATAGTAGAAACACATATATTTTTTTCAATACTTTTTGAAGATGACACCTTTTGAATGTTTCCTTGTTAGTATTGCTATAAAACATGGATTAGGTTCGAAGACCTGGGAATGGACCAATCCGAAGCTGTACGTTGTACAATCTATCTACATACTTTTGTTTGAAAGAAATAAGAAAAATCGCGTATGTTAGAAATGTCTTATTTGTAATAATTCAATGTGTAAAAGTGTGTAATAGAAACTGCTGCAAAGATGGCATCAGGAATGGCTCATTTCCGAATTTTAAATAACCACCTTCGAAATTAATTATACAGTGAAACCTCTCAAGTTGGACACCCCTCTAAGTTGGACACTTTTTCTCGGAACGGACTGTATCCATTAACATTATGTCTAACCCCTCTAAGTTGGACACCTCTCTAAGTTGGACACTTTTTCTTGGAACCGTAGGTGTCCAACTTAGAGAGGTTTTACTGTATTACAGGTCAATATACAGAACAAAAAACGCATCTCAGTATTCAAAAAATACAATAATGCGCTGTTAATTGCCATTATGGTATGTATATTTAAATTTTCTATTACATGTCTTTTACTTATTCATTTTTTTTAAATAAGTATGAGGTGCTTTATGGTGTACACTGTACTATTTTCAACAACTGTTTTTGACAAAAATACCAAAGCGTTTAAATATCCCTTTCTCTTATATTTAACTCTTTCACATAACCGGTTAATTCTTTGTTTTTCCTGGAACACAAAATAATTACGTAAACACCATTCTATTTCTAATCAGTTTTTTTTTTTTTTTTTTAAGTATAAACAAGTTATTGCCAAAAGGTAAATCGTTACATAATAAATAAAAGAAAGACGTACGCGCAAATTCAGCTATAGGGTCATGACCCCGTGACCCTCTCCTAAGATTCCTCCTTGGAAACAAGTTTCTTCAAATTTAAAACTGTTAACCAATTTTTAATTTGGATTTCAGGTCGGAAAACAGAAGTACCGAAAAAACATTATATAAACAATGGTTTCGTTTAAAAAAAAAAAAAAAAAAAAAAACAATAAAATTGGTTTTAATGGGAAAATTTTATTGTCTAATTCAACATTTATAACAAAAAAATAATTAAAAATTTTAATATTTCTTTTCAATTTAGACATTTTTTATTTATTTAATTTTTTTTTTTTTTTTTTTTTTACAATAGGTTTGGGAAATTTAATTTATACATTTCTTTTAGCAAGTTTCAAATCGACTAAAATTTTCTTTAACATAACTTTATTAAAATTATTCTAAAAAATAATAATAATAATAATAAAAATTATAAAATGAATTATTAAACAAAACAATTTAAAAAATATATACTGTTTTTATTCTGCAAACTGTACCACACTACTAAGCTGAAACCTATCTTTTTTCCCTAATGGGTTTGTTAAATCATTTTTCAATTTTCGATGGCAGTGATTTGAAACATCTCCGCAGTATGGAATTTTTCGCATCCAACAAAGACATTTACGCTTCAAAACCATTAATAAGTACAAAAGTTCAAAGCTCCGTTTCCCGCCTTGAATAAATCAATTTTTCGATCATTATAATTCAAAAAGGAAAAATAAATAAAAATAGACACATTAGCACAGTCGCCAAATATTCAGTTGAAGAGCTAATTATTAGGAAAATAAAAAGCCATCGGATAATGACCACAGCGAAGTCCAATGGCTCACTTAAAAAGAATATTGGACATGATAAATGCTTTTTGTAGATTATTATTTCAGAATTATAAAATTTTGCATACTTCACACGCTTTGAAATATAACGATATTAAGTATATTAAAATGTCCCGGAAACTTAAAATAAATTAATTTTTTTAAGTTTTAAAATACTCCCTGATAACTAATTCTTAATTCCCCCTCCCCCTCTATTTTACAGTATTATAGTTTAAAATTATGCATCCTAAACGTATTCGTATATTACTAAGTTTATTCATTGATAAGTTAATTTTATAAAACTATTTTTGTTTAAATAGTGAAATTTAATACAAATTTTTAACATTCAAACATATAAGACATTTTCCCCACAAAGTATATATAATACCTAAATAGGTTTCGAATATATTGTTAAAATATAATAAAGTAAAATCAAAGGGAGGGGAGAGGGATAAAAATTAATTTAAAAAACACCATTTTATTAAAAAAATAAAATAATATATATATATAATCTTATTTCCTTAAATTTAAATAGTTTTCGAGAACTATATATATATATATATATATATATATATATTAGCAAGATTTCGGAAAACTGTATAGCTAATTCAAGCAATACAGTTCAAGTTTCGATCTTGTGACAAAACCAAATTGTAAGTGAAATGAGATAAATCACCAACACAAATCTTCAGTGAATCAAGTTTTTTTTTTTTTTTTTTTTTTTTTTTTTTTTTTTTTAATTAACCACCTGTCATGCGACGCCAACTTGAGAGAGTAACAATTAGCAGGTTGCCATCAGAACATTTCTGTTAAGTAAAATAATAACTAGACAAGTAACGATTAATGATAAAGGTACTACAAATGAGCAATTATATATATATATATATATATATATATATATATATATGCTATATTTCAATGCAAATGCATGCAAATCATAATCCTAAGAAACTAATTTAAGGGGGGGGGGTATTTGTAACGTCCACCATTTCCACAAAAACTATTATAACTATTTCGGTAATTTCGCTCTTGAGAAAGGATGATTTTTCTAAGAAACATGATAATGACTTGCATTTTGCTTTATGGCGTATAAAATTCTGAGAAATTCCGAGTTTCGATTACTCTTTGAAAATAGCAGAATCAATCAAAAATCTTTATCAATCGATTCTTACATGAAAGAAGATTTTTAAACGGTTCCAGACTTTTCACAGTTTCTAAAAGAGCAGCGCACAGGCGAGATGCAAAGAGGGGGGTAAATATATTTCTGTTGCATGTTAAACTTATTCTATCGATTTGTGCATATTAATATTAGACACGAAATTAATATTTTTTGAATGGGAATATGCCTATTTAGAAAAAAAAAAAAAAAAAAAAAAAAGCAAGTTTTGTATACAGTTTTTTTTTTTTTTTTCCCACAACATTTTTAATGATAATGTATCTACAATCTAACGTGCATATTCCGCGGGAAAATACAATATTCAATTTAAAAAAATTATTCTGGATTTGTGGTACGAGTGATCTAAGTAAAAATAAAAAATAAAAAAGCAAAGCAAAGAGAAAGCTTAATCGAATTCTAACAAACTAACACGATACCACTTATAAAATTAGTCACAAAAAAAAAAAAAACTATAACACTGCGCTGCAAAAAAAAAAAAAAAAAAAAAAAAAGCAAGTTTTGTATACAGTTTTTTTTTTTTTTTTCCCACAACATTTTTAATGATAATGTATCTACAATCTAACGTGCATATTCCGCGGGAAAATACAATATTCAATTTAAAAAAATTATTCTGGATTTGTGGTACGAGTGATCTAAGTAAAAATAAAAAATAAAAAAGCAAAGCAAAGAGAAAGCTTAATCGAATTCTTACAAACTAACACGATACCACTTATAAAATTAGTCACAAAAAAAAAAAACTATAACACTGCGCTGCAAAAAAAAAAAAAAAAAAAAAAAAAAGCAAGTTTTGTATACAGTTTTTTTTTTTTTTTTCCCACAACATTTTTAATGATAATGTATCTACAATCTAACGTGCATATTCCGCGGGAAAATACAATATTCAATTTAAAAAAATTATTCTGGATTTGTGGTACGAGTGATCTAAGTAAAAATAAAAAATAAAAAAGCAAAGCAAAGAGAAAGCTTAATCGAATTCTTACAAACTAACACGATACCACTTATAAAATTAGTCACAAAAAAAAAAAAACTATAACACTGCGCTGCAAAAAAAAAAAAAAAAAAAAAAAGCAAGTTTTGTATACAGTTTTTTTTTTTTTTTTTTTCCCACAACATTTTTAATGATAATGTATCTACAATCTAACGTGCATATTCCGCGGGGAAATACAATATTCAATTTAAAAAAATTATTCTGGATTTGTGGTACGAGTGATCTAAGTAAAAATAAAAAATAAAAAAGCAAAGCAAAGAGAAAGCTTAATCGAATTCTAACAAACTAACACGATACCACTTATAAAATTAGTCACAAAAAAAAAAAAACTATAACACTGCGCTGCAAAAAAAAAAAAAAAAAAAAAAAAAGCAAGTTTTGTATACAGTTTTTTTTTTTTTTTTCCCACAACATTTTTAATGATAATGTATCTACAATCTAACGTGCATATTCCGCGGGAAAATACAATATTCAATTTAAAAAAATTATTCTGGATTTGTGGTACGAGTGATCTAAGTAAAAATAAAAAATAAAAAAGCAAAGCAAAGAGAAAGCTTAATCGAATTCTAACAAACTAACACGATACCACTTATAAAATTAGTCACAAAAAAAAAAAAAACTATAACACTGCGCTGCAAAAAAAAAAAAAAAAAAAAAAGCAAGTTTTGTATACAGTTTTTTTTTTTTTTTTTTTCCCACAACATTTTTAATGATAATGTATCTACAATCTAACGTGCATATTCCGCGGGAAAATACAATATTCAATTTAAAAAAATTATTCTGGATTTGTGGTACGAGTGATCTAAGTAAAAATAAAAAATAAAAAAGCAAAGCAAAGAGAAAGCTTAATCGAATTCTAACAAACTAACACGATACCACTTATAAAATTAGTCACAAAAAAAAAAACTATAACACTGCGCTGCAAAAAAAAAAAAAAAAAAAAAAAAAAAGCAAGTTTTGTATACAGTTTTTTTTTTTTTTTTTTTCCCACAACATTTTTAATGATAATGTATCTACAATCTAACGTGCATATTCCGCGGGAAAATACAATATTCAATTTAAAAAAATTATTCTGGATTTGTGGTACGAGTGATCTAAGTAAAAATAAAAAATAAAAAAGCAAAGCAAAGAGAAAGCTTAATCGAATTCTAACAAACTAACACGATACCACTTATAAAATTAGTCACAAAAAAAAAAACTATAACACTGCGCTGCAAAAAAAAAAAAAAAAAAAAAAAAAAGCAAGTTTTGTATACAGTTTTTTTTTTTTTTTTTTCCCCACAACATTTTTAATGATAATGTATCTACAATCTAACGTGCATATTCCGCGGGAAAATACAATATTCAATTTAAAAAAATTATTCTGGATTTGTGGTACGAGTGATCTAAGTAAAAATAAAAAATAAAAAAGCAAAGCAAAGAGAAAGCTTAATCGAATTCTAACAAACTAACACGATACCACTTATAAAATTAGTCACAAAAAAAAAACTATAACACTGCGCTGCAAAAAAAAAAAAAAAAAAAAAAAAAAAAGCAAGTTTTGTATACAGTTTTTTTTTTTTTTTTCCCACAACATTTTTAATGATAATGTATCTACAATCTAACGTGCATATTCCGCGGGAAAATACAATATTCAATTTAAAAAAATTATTCTGGATTTGTGGTACGAGTGATCTAAGTAAAAATAAAAAATAAAAAAGCAAAGCAAAGAGAAAGCTTAATCGAATTCTAACAAACTAACACGATACCACTTATAAAATTAGTCACAAAAAAAAAAAAACTATAACACTGCGCTGCAAAAAAAAAAAAAAAAAAAAAAAAAAAAAGCAAGTTTTGTATACAGTTTTTTTTTTTTTTTTCCCACAACATTTTTAATGATAATGTATCTACAATCTAACGTGCATATTCCGCGGGAAAATACAATATTCAATTTAAAAAAATTATTCTGGATTTGTGGTACGAGTGATCTAAGTAAAAATAAAAAATAAAAAAGCAAAGCAAAGAGAAAGCTTAATCGAATTCTAACAAACTAACACGATACCACTTATAAAATTAGTCACAAAAAAAAAACTATAACACTGCGCTGCAAAAAAAAAAAAAAAAAAGCAAGTTTTGTATACAGTTTTTTTTTTTTTTTTCCCACAACATTTTTAATGATAATGTATCTACAATCTAACGTGCATATTCCGCGGGAAAATACAATATTCAATTTAAAAAAATTATTCTGGATTTGTGGTACGAGTGATCTAAGTAAAAATAAAAAATAAAAAAGCAAAGCAAAGAGAAAGCTTAATCGAATTCTAACAAACTAACACGATACCACTTATAAAATTAGTCACAAAAAAAAAAACTATAACACTGCGCTGCAAAAAAAAAAAAAAAAAAAAAAAAAAAAAGCAAGTTTTGTATACAGTTTTTTTTTTTTTCCCACAACATTTTTAATGATAATGTATCTACAATCTAACGTGCATATTCCGCGGGAAAATACAATATTCAATTTAAAAAAATTATTCTGGATTTGTGGTACGAGTGATCTAAGTAAAAATAAAAAATAAAAAAGCAAAGCAAAGAGAAAGCTTAATCGAATTCTAACAAACTAACACGATACCACTTATAAAATTAGTCACAAAAAAAAAACTATAACACTGCGCTGCAAAAAAAAAAAAAAAAAAAAAAAAAAAAAGCAAGTTTTGTATACAGTTTTTTTTTTTTTTTTTTCCCACAACATTTTTAATGATAATGTATCTACAATCTAACGTGCATATTCCGCGGGAAAATACAATATTCAATTTAAAAAAATTATTCTGGATTTGTGGTACGAGTGATCTAAGTAAAAATAAAAAATAAAAAAGCAAAGCAAAGAGAAAGCTTAATCGAATTCTAACAAACTAACACGATACCACTTATAAAATTAGTCACAAAAAAAAAAACTATAACACTGCGCTGCAAAAAAAAAAAAAAAAAGCAAGTTTTGTATACAGTTTTTTTTTTTTTTTTTTTTTCCCACAACATTTTTAATGATAATGTATCTACAATCTAACGTGCATATTCCGCGGGAAAATACAATATTCAATTTAAAAAAATTATTCTGGATTTGTGGTACGAGTGATCTAAGTAAAAATAAAAAATAAAAAAGCAAAGCAAAGAGAAAGCTTAATCGAATTCTAACAAACTAACACGATACCACTTATAAAATTAGTCACAAAAAAAAAAACTATAACACTGCGCTGCAAAAAAAAAAAAAAAAAAAAAAAAAAAAAGCAAGTTTTGTATACAGTTTTTTTTTTTTTTTTCCCACAACATTTTTAATGATAATGTATCTACAATCTAACGTGCATATTCCGCGGGAAAATACAATATTCAATTTAAAAAAATAATTCTGGATTTGTGGTACGAGTGATCTAAGTAAAAATAAAAAATAAAAAAGCAAAGCAAAGAGAAAGCTTAATCGAATTCTAACAAACTAACACGATACCACTTATAAAATTAGTCACAAAAAAAAAAACTATAACACTGCGCTGCAAAAAAAAAAAAAAAAAAAAAAAAAGCAAGTTTTGTATACAGTTTTTTTTTTTTTTTTTTCCCACAACATTTTTAATGATAATGTATCTACAATCTAACGTGCATATTCCGCGGGAAAATACAATATTCAATTTAAAAAAATTATTCTGGATTTGTGGTACGAGTGATCTAAGTAAAAATAAAAAATAAAAAAGCAAAGCAAAGAGAAAGCTTAATCGAATTCTAACAAACTAACACGATACCACTTATAAAATTAGTCACAAAAAAAAAAAACTATAACACTGCGCTGCAAAAAAAAAAAAAAAAAAAAAAAAAGCAAGTTTTGTATACAGTTTTTTTTTTTTTTTTCCCACAACATTTTTAATGATAATGTATCTACAATCTAACGTGCATATTCCGCGGGAAAATACAATATTCAATTTAAAAAAATTATTCTGGATTTGTGGTACGAGTGATCTAAGTAAAAATAAAAAATAAAAAAGCAAAGCAAAGAGAAAGCTTAATCGAATTCTAACAAACTAACACGATACCACTTATAAAATTAGTCACAAAAAAAAAAAACTATAACACTGCGCTGCAAAAAAAAAAAAAAAAAAAAAATCGAGCTCTGGAACCATTTTTGCTGATTCTTACGTAAAATGACCTCCTGAATCCGAATATGATTCCCATTTTGCCCTGTCACCCACCATTTTCTAGGGACACCAACCCCTACCTCAATTTTTATCACTGTATGGTAATTTTATGACCATGAGTTTGATTTGGAGAATGAAAAAGAATTAATTTAACGTCTAAAAACTAGTGCTGCACCGAGTAGCATTTTGGCCGAGTAGCCGAATACCGAGTACTCGGCCTTTTACTACTCGGCCGAGTAACGAGTAGCCGAGTAGTTGTAAGAAAGAATAATTGATTCATATATGAAGAAATTTGCACATCTTCAAATTTAAAAAGGCTTTTGAACATAAAATTTAGTTAAATGGTAAACAGCATGTTTTCATGCAGAACTTTTGTAGTGTATATACATAATTAGGTTCATTGCCATATTTTGATACTTTCAGCATATTGGATTACTAAAACCATAACTGATAACTTTATTCTTGATATCTTTTTTAGATGCGAAATTATCATCCTCAGATAATTCTTAGAGAATATAAAAGTTACTAGGCACTAAGGCTTAATTTAAGATACATGAAATTCACATATGAAAGGGGAACATTAAAATATTTTATAATTTCAAACATGATAGGCTTCATTAACCTTCAGATCATAGAAATGTAAAATGAAAAGTGGTTTTGGGCTATAATTGGCAAAACAACAGATTTGATTATGAAAATACGTTTTAAATAACGTTTTAGTGTATTTACCGTTTTTATATATAACGTAAAATGCCATAAAAGCCTTTACTCGGTTAAATGCCCCCTGCTCTTTTCACATTTTTTTCCCTTCTTAAAATACTAAATAAACGCACCTTTTGCTCAACGGTAGACTGTATCCGAATAGGTGATAGTTTTTTACGTTATTTTATAGCATAAAATTCAAAATCAATCTTTTCTTACCCATTTGAAAGTGTCTTACTTTTATTTGCACAAATGTATAACGAAAATTTTGCGTTAATATTACATAGAGGTTCTTTTTTTTTTTTTTTTTTTTCTAAAATATTGTATTTTTGTCTGATTTATAGATACAGTTGTATGTACTAAGTTTTTATAAAATAATGCATATTACATTCATACAAGATAGTTATAATTAAAAGCTTATATCATGAATCATCTGTACACTAAGTTTGGTAACAGCCCATTTTAACTGCAGAAAGCTGTTATAGCAAAAATTTTAATTATAATGACTCTGTATTTATATTTTTATATTTTTTTAGTTTAGTTATAAAATAAATATCTCTCATTAACACATTTTTTTCAATAATGCATAAAAATAGTGAAATTCCCACAACTACTCGGTATTGGCCGAATACATAGCCTAAATTTGGCCGAGTGCCGAGTATATACCGAGTACTCGGTACAGCTCTACTAAAAAATATATATATATATATATATATATATATATATATATATAATGTTTAATAAATAACATTAATAATAGATTAAAAAAATATAAGAAATGTAATACATAATTTCAGTGACAAATCCCTCCCCCAATAAATTTTCCCCTTGCCGCAAATGTTCATGTTTGTAGCCCCCCAGAAGATATTTAACAGTTAAAATAATCCTCCACACACACAAATTTATAGCCATAAAATCACAGAAAAGTGATAAAAAATAGGAGGCTGTCTCTGAAAAACGGTGGGTGATAGGGCAAAATGGACGTCCTATTCGGAATCAGGTCATTTTACATAAGAATTTGCAAAAATGGTGTTGGGGGCAATTTCCATGCAGAGCAGTGTAATCACTGACGTATATACGGTATGCTGTATGAACCTGAGAATTTTGATACACTGTGTTTTTCTCACTACTGCCTCTCTCTGTTCTACATGAAAGATCGATTAACTTGCGTAAAGGCACTTTAAAATGTTTAATCCGTTTAAATGCGTCAACTCTAATGCTCTCGCCCTTTCAAATGTTTAAAAGCGGCTCTAAATGATTCAGTCTTCTTAACTGCTTAAAAGAGAAGGATTTAAATGCCTCAAATCTTTAAAAAGAGTTCTTATACGTGTGCAAAGAGGCTGTTTTAAAACACACTTCTGAATACATTTTATTTTTGTAGAAATTCACATAGACGCCAACGTGTATGTTTTGGCATACCTTCCTAAGGCCGCGACTATTACATACTTCATTAAAATAATAATAATAATAACATTAATAATAAAACAAGAATAAAATTTCAGGAAAAGGGGGAAAAAATGACCAAAAAGGGTAAATTTAGAATTTACATTGTCTGTGAAAAAAGATAAACTAGAGTGAAGTACAAGAAGTGAAAAGCACAGAATTTAATTTTTAAAAAAGAATGAATGAAAGAAAAGAAATGAAGAAAAAGGCTAAATAAATACCCTTTAAAAATTCTAAGTGCGACAGAATTCCTAAGAAAATTGTCGCATATGCGTTGACGAGACAAGTCTGGCTGGAAGGTCCAAAGAGTGAAGCAATGAGTCCCACGAAGCAAGAAAGGATTTTTTTTTTTTTTTTTTTTTTTTTTACTTTAACATTTTTTAGAAAGGAAAATAATTTTCAAGAAATCCAGTCAAAATTGGCACCGTGTGTCGATTTCACATTATTTTTTGGTAGCGGATAGTCTCAGAAGAGGCGTCATAAAGAAGTAATTAGTTGTAACTAAATGTGAAAAACATCCCAAATATTTAAAATTCGTTGATTTTGTGATGCAATTCTGTCTGCCTAAAGCGAGTCTAAAAATGTGTCAGAAAATTTCACATTTGTGAGCGCGAGGGGAGGGGGGGGGCAGAGAAATATATATATATATATATATATATATATATATATATACATATTATGTATAAATTATCGATATATAAATTTGTATAATTCATCAAACGTTAATTAGAAAGGTAATTATGATTAAACAGTGCGCTGTAATCCATGAACACATGGGTTAAATTCAAAGCAATCTATTATTAACATATATATAAATGCAATAATTCATTTTATAATTCACATGCTCATCGGTGGTGCGGTGTACGTGTTAAGGCCGACTGACTTACAGAAATGTTCTAGACCAGGCCTGTCCAACCCAAAACATTTGGCGGGCCGCATTGGAAATACATTTTATTCATTCGGGCCGCACCGTATGTACAGTCATAGAAAAAAGCCCCCCCCCCCCTTCTCTCCCAATTAATTTCGCCGAAAATTAGTGTAGCGATATGCGGTTGGTGCCGATCGATTAGTAATAAGGCCTAATTTAGACCGTTTAGTTAAAATTTGCTTAAGGGGTGTATACGTATTAAAACTGGTATCAACTTCATTTTTTTTTTTCAAAAATAGCCCCCAATTCCGACAAGCTTTTTGGGTTATTTGAATCAAATTAGCCCAGAAAAATGGTATAGTATATATATTTCTCATAATTTTTCACAGCGTTATAATGTGTTAAAATATGGAGATGCTAATGTTAAATAAATGTAATAAATATTAATTCGTGTCTTCCCAAAAAAATAATACATTAAAATTTCATTTCCTTTTTACGTTAGAATGAAGTAACCCATACATATTCCCTGCATATTTTGGATTGAAAAACATTTTTTTGAATTAGGAAAATTATTAGTAAATTCTTATTTCAAAAAATTAAGGATTATGACCTACATTAATTTTTGCACGAATAGAATGGGCATCATAAAAAATATGCGGGTTTCTAAATTTACAGTTCGTTCCTATGACTATTTTTCGAATTATAGTGATATTTAAATTTTTATTGTTCTTAGGTGGCTGTCAACTGTTATCATTTGTGTCATATATTACTTTGCATGCGCATGATTTAAAATAGTTATTCAAGAAAGTTTAGGCGTGCACATCATTTATTAATTAGTATTACTTTATTTTATATTTAAAATTGTTATATTTCTTTTCCGATTATTATCTGAATGAATATAACACTTTTCTGTGTGATGTCTTAATTTATTTTTATTATTATTGTTATTATTATTATTATTTTTTTAAGTATACACTGTTAAAAAAATGCAGAAAAAATACAGAAATTCTCTGTAATTTCAGAAAAAAAGTCGTAAAATACGTTTTGTCTACGTAATTTTTCCGTAATTTACGCCTTTTTTTCTGAAATTACAGAGAATTTCTGTATTTTTTCTGCATTTTTTTAACAGTGTAGAGATTTACCCCCGACCAATTTTTGCTTGTAACTCTACGAAGACTTGATATAAAGGATATAAACTATACATTTTTCCAAATCGCCTTGACTTTAGAAATTCGAATATGTAGTCAAAAATCGGTGTTACTATTCCGAAAAAAAAAAAAAAAAAAAAAAAAAAAAAGAAGTTTCTGTAAGTTTTAATATGTAGATGTCACCCTTAAAAGAAGCAATTGCATTAAAAACTAGATGTCATTACCAATCGTTAGGCATCAGCTGCCAGTTTCTACGATAATTTACTGCGAAATTAGTCGGGGAAGGAAATTATTATTATTATTATTTTATGGCTGTACATATGCACATGTGCAGATGTGTTTGTGAGTATATGACTGTTTGTGTATTATATGTTTGTGAGTATATGATTCATATATGTATAAGCTTTATTCGAGGAAGTGCAGAGTGAAAATTCGGGGCAGAATACGTTAATTTAATTTATTTTTATTCATAAATTAACAATAGGATCGTGGAAAAATGTATGACTATATATTAAAACTATAATAAAAAGAATGAATAATGGATCTAAACATATTTCATTACAACAGTTCTTTGGCTACCATAATCGTTGAAAGGTATATTCACTTCGAAAAGTCAGAACGTATTTATTGATTTTTGATCGGTTAACCAAAGTTGTCAAACTTTAAATATCATTAGTCTCCTCGCGGGCCGCAAGAAACTACGCGGTGGGCCGCATGCGGCCCGGCCGCGGGTTGGCCACCCCTGTTCTAGACCTAGGTGGAATTCCCACCACGAAAGCGCTCATACTCACAGAGAAATTTAAAAAAAAAGTAAGATAATGTGTAAATATTTAGCATTTTAATGGAAGACATAGACATAACTTACCAGAAGTAAAAGGGGCAATTTCCCCAACCAATAATTTTAAGAGATCGACCATTCGAAAATATTAAAAGATTTTTCCTCAAACGTTTCTATGAAATGAACCCCCCCCCCTCTTCTTCCCCGTCTGCAAATGGTAAAAACGCTGATGGCACACTTATGTAATACCATTAAGGTTATTGCTGTTAGTATGTGTTATTATATTAATCAAACAGGAATCATGTTTTTTTTTTTTTTTCAATAATGTTATCAATAAAATTAAATTTGCGGACGCATTATGATTCATGTGTCTTCCAGACATACAAGGAAAAAAAAAGTACCGATACATGCATTCCATTAAAGTTAAAATCCCCCTGTTAGAGCTGGACACGAAAAACAACTTGAATTTCTCAGCGGGAGCAAGGTCGGTCAGTCGCCATTAAAACGAGCACCGCCACTGAACTTGGTCCGACTGGAATGGAAAAAATATCGAATCCAAGGTCAATTCTCGCAAGTCTTCATTAAAATTGGTTTCTCCAGTCGAATGAACATCCTCACATGACGTCATATAAAAAAAAGGAAAAGAAAAATGCAACACTACTAATCGAAAGAACAGAAAAATGGACTGTCTCGAGATGTGATTACGAAAGAAGTTGATGACCATAGAACATAACATTAATTTTCTTATGCATATCGTAATAGAAAATGGACAGTAAAAAAACGGACAATGACAATCACGGTAATTTTCCCCGAACTATTCAGCGGTTCGATGTCGTTAGATTAATCAAGTAATTACCTGCTAGTATTGTTTAAACGAAGACAGATCGTTTTGATTATTTATTGTATAGCGGTGAAAGCGGATGTTTCGACACGGTTTATTTTATAAAGAGCTGGGTATTTAAGATGCACATTTTCCCTCAAATTTAGAGTCAGTATTATCCATTCAATCATTCGCTTACAGAACAATGTCGTTAATCTTGCTTTTAATTCTTTTTGCGAATAATGGTTGTAAAATATAATGTTAAAAAAAGGAAAGGAAAGGAAAAAAAAAAGAGAGAGAAAATGGAAAAGTGAAATTGCTTATAATATTTACAACTGATAACAGGAAATAGCAAAGCACGTTTGTAATTCACCCATACAAATAATAATTACTACTACTACTGCCAGTAGTAGTAGTATTAAAAACAACTACTACTAGTAGTAACTAATACCCCCCCCCCCCTCTTCTTTTAGTTGTGCTACTTTAAGATGGGATAATATCTAATCCCGCAGACAGTCGTAGCCAATGTTATTCTACGGGAAAATCTGTTTCCACAATTACTCATTACCTAACGTATTTTTTTTAATTCCGTTTTCATATTCGGAGAATTCATAACCATTAAACGAGTACTTATTTTCGAAAAATTGATTTTTTTTTTTTTTTTTTTTTAATTTTTACATATAAATTTTGAGTTCAAATATGCGAATTTTCACTGAGTGTATTTTTCTCATTTTTTTTTTTTTTTTTACTCAAAGTGAGATGCTAAAAAATTTAGACAATTAATTTTTTGGGCAATAAGTACTAACTGAACGATTATGAATTTTCTGAATGTGAAAATAGAATTTAAAAATTGTGGAAACAATTTTTGCCATAGAATAACAATAACATGAGTCATGGCTGTCGGCGAGAATACTAATCTCGCTAATACCTAATCATTAGATATTAATCTGCTCTTATGATAATTTTTTGTAACTTTACTACAAATAAATATCTGGCAAACAAGTTCTGAATATAAAGTTAGAAAAAATTCGCTGCCCTATTCTGAACACTCTAAAACGGAATCGCACTCCTTGAGAGTATTTATGTGAATCAATTGTTGTCTACGTTTTTGCTTTTTTCAAGCGTGCTTACTTTTTTTTTTTTTTTTTTTTTTTTTTATACAAAGCTAGAAAAATACACTATCCTGAGATCTCTCCAAACTATACCACGTGTTTTTTCGTGATATCCTTGAACATCCATAGTCTTTATGCTATTGAGCGCAATTTTTGAATTCTGAATCTTTTAATACAAAGCTACGAAAAAATTCACCGTCCTAAATCCTACAATAATGCTGTGCATTTAATGTGTGTATTCATGTGTTAGAGTATTTATGAACGTTAGTTATCGCTTACTTTTTCGATTTTGTGCGCAAATTCTAAATTTTTCAACTTCAAAGCTTTTAATACAAAGCTAAAAACACGTATATTATCGTGAATGTTGTCAAGACTGAATAACAAGATTTTCCATGGTATTAACGCATACCAGTAGTCGTCTGTCTGCTTGCATTCGTGCACATTTGAATCTTTTTAACTTGCAAGATTTTAATACAAAGGTACGGAAACACATATACCGTCCTAAACCTTGTCAAACTAAATCACACGTTTCCTCGGAGAAGGCTCATCAGTAGTCGTCTCTCCTTTTCATTTTTGCGCGCACATTTCAATTCTAACTTCGTTGAAAAATTTCACGCCACATACAAATTTAGTTGCGATGCCTGTAAACAGATGTACATGCATGAATATTATTAATTGAACATATAAATTGAGTCCGTGTTTGGCGCATTTAGATTTATTTCCCTATTATGTTTATCGTAAGAAATCTTAATAATAAAAGCCCAAGTTTCCTGGGGATAACGTCAGAAACTAACGCTATTGGTACAAATGCCATTGGTATCATCTATATATTATATATATAAATGATAGATATCGTAATAAAATTTAACAATTAATAGATACAAAACAATACCAATACAACAACAAAAACGGAACTGATTGTAACATATAGGTAAGACTGACAGAAAAATGTTGCAATACAGATTAAGAACCAATAAAAGACAAAAACAATTTAAATTACTTACGCCGACATGAATAATAATAATTAAAAAAAGGACCATTAAACTCAAAGAAGGAGAAAGTAAATAAAGAACCACAGAAATAATAATTGGATAAAAATGCTTAAGATTTGAAGTATAAGCTCTTCAGGGGGCATGTACTTCATAAAGCTGTGAAAACTGCATCGATTTCGTAAAACAATATAGCTAATCATAGCAATTTATATTGTTTCAGCCCTGATCGAGGCAGCAAAATCATTTTGAATGAAAAATTAAATAAATTTATTAAATCAAATCATCAAGGAATCCAGAGAGATAACTAGAAAAAAGAGTCGCCACATGTAAAACTTTTACACAAACTGGAAAATAGGAAGGTGCCAACAAATTAAATATATATATATATTGAAATAATGAATTTTTTTTTTTTTTTGCTTTGGTTCGGGAGAACGAATAAAATAATGGAAGAAGTATAATTTAGCAAAAAGAAAAAAGAAAAGAAAGGTCACCATTGCAACAATATATTGAGAAAAAATAAATTTTATCCGTGATTTAAAACAAATAAAAGATAACTTAAAAGAATAGACGTAATTCTAAGGACCGCTAATTGCGATATGGTGGTGTTTTTTTTTTTTTTTTTTTTTTTTTTTTAGCTACCGCTATAAACCGCCAAATTATGATCAAAACATTTAGCTAAATTAATTATAAGAAAAATAATATAATAATTAAAATGATTATAATAAATAATAATAATAAAAATAAAAATAATGCAAGTTGTAATAAATTCCAACCGAAAAAAAAAAAAAAAAAAAGTATATATATATATATGCTACTTTTCTGTTACCGGATTCAGGTAGAGTAAAAAAATAGCAATAAATTTGGGTTCTTTAGGAATTCAATTATCTCTTCCACAAATAAACTAGTAACGATTTTGATGAATTTGCGCTGAAATTAATTTTCATAAATATAATTAAATTTAAATTACATTTCATGACCCGAATTTCAGTATTTTGATAAGACACAGTTAAATTTTAAATAGTCATTTTTTCATTATTGTTTATTTGTTCTACAATTGGCCACCGTTTTTGATTTTTCGAATATGGCAAATATGAAAATAGATTCATTTGCAAATACCAACCGTTAGGCGGGCGAAGATTGACTAGTCAATAATTAAAAGACATAAATGTGAATGTATGTTTTTATGCGAGTTTCCTAAATGAATTTCGAATTATTAATTAACGGAAGCAAACTTTGTTTTTTCAAACATTAAAATTTATACTGCTTGTGGATGATTAATTTTATCCTTCAAATGAAAACATGAAAAATGTTCACTCTCTAGGGATGTGGGGTTTACTGTACCCTAAAGTTTTTTGTCTTTTCAAAATTAATTTATCGTTCTTTATTTATAATTAATATTAAATCATGTTTATTAATAACTAGGTCAGCTGACTAACTAAGTTAAGGAGGGAGTAGAATCAGGAAAAGTGGATGAGGAAAACTGGGTGGGATAAGTAACTTTTAAAGTCAAAAGTTAAAACCACTTGTTTGAGTACTGAGATTTAGTGTATCCCACATCGCCATTTAATGTCTAAAGTAAATTTTTTGTGTTATGCAAAATTATCTAATAGTATCGGGATTTCAGATAAGTTTACTTTTTTATCAGGAAAAAAAAAAGTTTATATAGGGAGAGGAAGCGGCCTGATGCCCAGTCATCTTTTAAACTTGTGAAACTCACATTAGTAGATCTGTAAATAAATATTAGAGATGAAGGAATGATAAATTAGAAAAAATATGTTATAACGGATATTTCATAACTACAACCGTCTCCTTTTCATGAAAATGGTAATAAAGAGTATTAAGCCTAATCCGGCTCCCCCCCCCCCCCCCCCCCCCCAAATTATGTCATCGCGCGTACTATTTCTCCATCACAAGATCAAACACAGAACGGAAGAACTCGGTTTACTTCAAGGATGGGAAAACGAAGAGCATCCTTATACGAGGAAGGAAAGGGGGAAAAGAAAGCCCCCGAAAGAAAGAACCGGTGAGCTCGTCTTTACATCTAAAATCCAGGTCAAGGTGTTTTGGTTTCTCTTTTGCTTCATGGTTTCGATCGCAGCAGGAAATTTAGGGAAAGAAAAACACACTTTTTTCTTGATCTGGATTTTTTTCTTACAATATTAAACGGGGCGAACGGTCAGTTCTTCGAAATACACTTAGGTGGGGAGGGGTGAATGATGAGAGACTTATATGAGCCAACATTTTCTCATCCTGAAAATGACATAAAAAGAGGCGAGTATGATATATTTACCGATTATTACAAAGTTTGGGTTCAAACTTTCCTAGTCGAGAAAACAATTTCGATCGCCATTTAACCCTTTAACGCTCAGCGTCTCGCCACGAGGAGGCAATCAATAATTACAAGCTGCGAAAATTCATGTCGGTATTGTTCAACAAAATTTCTCTTTCTTTCTTTCTTTCTTTTTTCTTTTTTTTTTCTTTTTTTTTTTTTAATAACTTAGCGAAAAACAGTCATTTATTTTCTTTTAACTTGGTTCGTAAACTTTGATGCCTTTCCATAATTAATGAATGTTATTATCTTGCCTTGCAATGGGTTAACCTGGCAACACACACCCGAAATCAAATCGGGGGATTTTTTTATATTTTTTTTCATGTAATTGCAGCAGTACGCCACATATTTTTGGTATAAACATTGTTTACAAATTATGATTAAAAGTGAAAATTCATTTATTCATTAGTATTCAAAAAATGTAGTTTTGCGGTCTGAAATAACAATTTGTATTTATTTTTAAAAAATTGCATACAGCTGAATCTAGCTTAAAAAAAAAAAAAAAAAAAAAAAAAAAACTAAAATCCCATTGGAAAATGACAAGAAAAAATAAATAAATAAATAAATAAATAACACGAAAAAAAAATTATTATAAAACTAAAGCTAAGTATAATAAATAAATTTAATTTAAAATTTGCAGTTTGTTATTAGTATTTGTCTGTCTAAAATTGAAAAAATCATAGTTATTATTGACACGTTATGAAAAATGTTGAATACCCAAACGAACAGTAAATTGTCTTTAAAAAAATTCTTATACTATTTATTATTATTTATTTTTAAAAACTTTAATTCTATTTGATTCGGGGTTGGAGTTTAGGACGTCTGAAATTGGTTTTGGACAGGACAGGTGGATTTTACCGTCCAAAAGTGTCCTAAACTGCCTAAAACTGTACAAAACTGTCCGAAAGTGTCCAAAATTTAAAATTATAAGAAATTCTATTCTTTACATTCTCAGTAGCAATTATAATTAGCAATTAAAAGTATTTTATACTGAAAATTTAGACCTTTTCAAGTTAAAAGAAATTTACAATTTATAAATAGCAAAATAAATAAATAAATAAATAAATAAATAATTTTAATGACTCAAAAATTTTCTTACAATAAAAAATGTGTGATATTATATTCAAAACGAATAATTTGTCTTTTATTTTTAACTGCAAAATACTTACATATCCAATATTTTACAGAAATTATTTTTAAAAATTCTTTCATAAATTACATGATAAAGTATAAAAGGTATAATTAGGCAATGAAGTATATGCATTTATATATATATATATATATATATTATTTATAATCCAACATTTTTCAACATTACCAAAGGAGGGATTGATCCAGTCTTAAATTTTTGATCCCACTTTTGCGAAAAAAATATTTTTTTTATTTTGGTGAAAAATATTATCGAATAAAACTTTTTATTGAAGACAAATACCTTTATGTATTATAATTTAATATAATGTTAACAGCGTTTCATCGAACTAAGTATAGGTTATCAATCATTGAAAACATTCATAAAAGGATAATTTTTATAAAACAAAATTTTGAGAAAGGGTCTATTTTATGAAATGGAATTTTCTGAAGGGGCGGCAAAAGAGCCCCAAATTTCACCTGGATCAGCTTCTGAAAACTAATGACAATTACCGTTTTTTTAACACTTTTCTCTTTTTTAGTAATTCAATATCAACGACAAGTTATCATTATCCATTTATTTAATTATGCTAATACCACTGTGAGACGTAAGTTATTCAAAATCGACTCGACCCTGTTTTACAACTTTTTGTATCAATCTTACGTGACATTACTAGAAACAACATCATTATCCTATTGAAATTCTAGACACAGAGTGTGAGGGGAGGGGGGGGGGATAAAAGATTAAATAAACTTCATTATAATACCACAACACATTATATTATATTTAACTTATTGAATAAGTGATAAGCTAAGTGTAGATTGGTCGAGGATTTTACTTCAGAATTTTAAAATTTCATAAATATATTCGAAATTCTGTCACGAAGAAAATGAATTTAAAGATATCGTAATTTAAAAATGTTAGTCAAAGCGACATTATTAAAATCAAAGAAAACGAGAGAGAGAGAGAGAGAGAGAGAGAGAGAAAGAAATTCTGAGTATATGAGTAGTTAAGGGTTATTATGGGAATATGTGCGTGGATGTGAGAGAGAAGGATGATTGTGTGTCTATGTGTAACGGACTATTTGTAGTGCTAACTTCAAGCTAATCTGGCAGGATGCTCCACCCGGCGGTCAATTTTTAAAAAAATATTTTGATACCAAGTGGCCTTTTCATACAATTTTAAATGTTCAGAGGCCTTTAGATACTTTTCTTTCTGACATGTAACCTTCTAGTAATAGTTTTACAGCATTCCTGAAAGAACAAAACCTTATAACCTACACATATACATGTATAATTAGCAATTTAATTTAGTCACGTACAAAAACCACAACATAGAAGAGCGTAAATTATGCCCTTTTTATCGAGTCCCTCCGACGGATCTTTTATTCTAGAGTCAGCACTAATTTGTAATGTCGAGAAATCGTTTTACCAGATATAACGTATACAGAGCTGCCAACCTAATCCGGCAAATTGTTTGTACCGCCCTTTTTTTCTACACCAATATATTTTTAGAGTATTTGTTTTCTTAATTCATCGTAAATATATTTGAAAAGAATTACTCTAAAAATTAAGTGGTGTAGAAAAAGGGGCGTTACTAACAATTTGCCGGATTAGGTTGGCAGCTCTGCGTATATAGACAAAGCATAGATTAACTACATACAAATATCTTATATTGGTGTCGATAGATCGAAAAGACGACCACAAATAAAATGGAGCGCCAACTACAATCAGAAGTTGAAGGAGTTATAGTTGGATGAATATGAATACAGCATTCAATAAATAACCGTGAAAAATTCGGGGAAGAATCTCACCCAATAATGAATTAAAAAAGGTTGACGATAGTAGTAGTGAAGATGATAAAAATATTTCACACACAATATGTAAATTATCCAACTACTATGCAAAACAAGGGCACAAAAATGAAGCCTCACAATATAAATAATAAAACATTATAAATAACCATAATTAAATTAAGGAATGAAAAATAAATAACTATAACCCCCCCCCCCCCCCAACACACACCTCTCTTTTTTAAAAAAAGTGCAGCTATACTCTTGTCAAAGACAACATACAGGTGAAGAAAAAACGAAACTGTAAGATATTTCAGAAATAGCGATGGATAAAATTATCGAGAGAACGGCAATTAGTGCTCGACATCTCACAAACAAATAATTTGAAGAAATAAAAGTATTTAAAAGCAGCGAGAAAACTTTATCAAATTGTGACATAAAAATATACGAATACATTTATAACTTGAACCAGGGATAGACGATGAAGATCCATCCTTGAATAACTACTTCAAGTAGATTAATTTTTTGTTATAATAATTGGCTTCAGATAATATTGCAAACAATCCGCTATCCTCAAATTATTCTTTACAATATTTCATTTTAATACCGTTTTATGGATCTTATTTTCATTTTTTCCTTTCTTTGTCAACAGCATTAAAAGATGATGGGGGGGGGGGGGGGGACGCTTAAAGGTAATTTTTGACCGGTGACATTTTTAGTTGCCACGCGAGTTGTCCTAATACATTGAACGACAAGTGTTGTCTTTCAAGTATAACAGGTTCAAATTGTATTTATCCAGAGATTTATGTTATACATTGAAATAACTACATTATCTTTGAAGAGAGAGAGAGAGAGAAAAAAAAAAAAAAAAACTAGGGAGGGGAGAAGATTAATATGTATATTCCTCCTAACTGAAGCGGCATCCACAATCATTTTTCCTTGACATATATTGAGAGATTAAATAACTTTATCTAATGTCCTCCTAACATTATCAACAAAGTATTTAATTACAATGGTAGCGTTTATCATTTTTTCTTTTTTTCTCCCTTTCTTCAATTGTGTTGATGTTTCAGTGACAACAGTTATTTATTGTTATTTAAGCGTTATATATGTTTCTATTTTATTTATTTATTTTTAAATAACAAATTAAAATTTCCACAATGTAATAACAAATATTTTATCATAGATAAAATATGATTATATTTTAACGGGATTAATGAACTACGTTAAAATGATTATATTTTAGCATAGATTTCTTATTTATGTATGCGATTACTTTTATATATAGCAAATCAAACGGGTGAATTTTTAGCGTAAAAATGTTTATAACAATAAAGTTTTGAGTTCAGAAGGTAAGGATTCAAAAGTGTTGACTCATAATTACTCGGGGAGATCTACAGAGTACATAACACACGAAAAAGAAAATATTATCAGGAAAGTGATTAGCATAAAAACGAAAATGCAGAAACAGTCCGCAAAGGCAAGACGTTGAAATGAAATACCAGAACCAGTGTTTAGAAGGCAAAATTTACTACATTGGAATTATAAATATATTTTTTATCTTCAATCTATGAAAAACGAACGAATGGTTATGATTTAGAATTAAATACAGTTTTATTTGATTAGCTGATGTAACGAATGCACATTAGAAAGACACACACACACACAAAAAAAAAAAAAATCTGAAAAATCTCATCTTTGTATTATAGAATGAATGCCATATTAAATTGTTGAAATCAACAATAATTGGTAAATTTCTTCAAATACAAAAGAAGGATTATTGAAGCATTACATTTGTGAAAATCTTTATCAAATTATTAAAAAAATAAAATAAATAAATAAATAAATAAACAACAAGGCATTATTTTGACTGAATTCTTAGAAAATTCATCAATTAAGATAAAATTTATGAATTAAGATTGAAATTGCGCATGACAGAATATCCCCCCCCCTCCCCTAAAAATTACTACATTCTACCTTTACAATAGAAAATAATAACATTATTTAAAATTTCTTTAATTGAATTATTTACATCCTTCGCTTCTGTTCCATTTAACACTAATATCAAATGAATTAGCTCAACAGCCAATTATCGTAGGTATAATATACCTCTTTAGGCTCTTTATACTTAGTATTTTGTGAAAATTAATTAGATACTATGACGATAATAAATAATAAAATGAGGCTGATAATTCTTTTCTTTTTTTTTGATAATCCATAGGATATATTATCTCATTTTGTTTTTTTCCCCCGAGTATTTTTATTGGATGGTATCTTTGAGTCTTTTCTTTGTTGTTTATTAAAACAATGTTGATAATAATACAATATGAATAAACATACAAAAAGAAAAAAAAAAAGTAAGAAAAGAGAAAGAGTGAAGAATAGCGCTTTTTTATAGGGTCGTTTTCTGTGGTGCACTCAGCTGAATTCTGCCTTACAAAATTTTATGTTTTCAAAAAATAATTTGGATAAGAGAAACAATATTTAAAATTTTTTTATTAACTTTTATATACTAGTTAGTTGTAGGGCGAAAAGTGATCATTGCTTGTTGAAAAATGATCATTTCATTTTATTTATTTCTCACTTTTCAAATAATTCATTTGCTAGCAAACCCCTACGAAATTTTCGCACTTTATCTCTTCGTTACCTTTAAAATTTAAAATTATTATTTTATAGACGTCATTTTTTTCATATGCATGAGCAAATTTTAATATTATATATATATATATATATATATATATATATATATATATATTTATTTATTTTTCCCTTCATGAAAGAACATTTCATTTTATGCTTAAAAAAAAAAAAAAAAAAAGAAAAAAAAGGCAACAATTAAAAATTTAAATGTCCATTTTCATACTTTAATTAATTTTTAAAAAATCTAATCAAAAATGTGTTACAAATAAGGTACCAAATGAAAGGGGCGATTTTTCTGAATCCGCCGGATTAGCTCATCGATCGGACAATTATTATTATTATTATTATTTTAATTAACTAAAGTCTGAAAATTAGGTGGCAACTTGCGTTCACACACAGAGTTAGTCAGTGATGAGCGTAACTATACATGCTAATGACCCCTGCTTCATACTGCACGTGCATAACTATGTAAAATGATTTATAGTTGAAGTATATACGTTTCGAGATCAGAAAAAAAAAATATAAATAAATAAATAAAATCTAAAAGAATCAAATTGTTTCTATATGATTGTTTTTCTACAGCATAAGATACGGAATTTTGAAGAGTAAAATATTTTAGAGTTAAAAACCACGTGTACACTTCAAAAAATAAATAAATAAAACAGCCAAAAACAACAATTTTTTTTTAATATTTCGCACATTGTTTTACACTGCACATACATCGGAACTCTGTAAGAACTTAGTAACAATGCAGCTAAAATTAAACCGTTTTATTATTCTGTAATTTTTTTTTCTAAACAGTACTAGTATTTATTTAATAAAAAATAAAATTACTTAAATGTTACTTTTCGCTCAGCAATAATACTAATATTATATATATATATATATATATATAATCAGTTACTTTTGCATGGTAGAATAGTTACATTTCAAATGCATGTTTTGAGTTTAGAAACAAAACTATTTTTACAAGAAAAAACAATAAAAATTTGACTTTTCTATACGATCACTTTGTACAGCGTGACTGCATAAAGTATTTTAGAGTTAAAATATGCGCTTAGAATTTCGTAGTACCCTTAAAATAAATAAATAATTCTAATTTAAAAAAAAAAAATTATGAGGTAACACACACACACACACAAAAAAAAAAAAAAGAGAGAAAATAAAAGAGAGGGCTTAACTTTTTCGTGTAAAGCGATTTACAATTAGAAACACATAGCAACAAAACTTTCTTTACGGGGAAAAAAAAAAAATCAGAAAATTATTAATATCTTCTATACTACCGCTTTTTTTTTTTTTTAAGCACACAAAGTTAATTCAACAGTATAAACTATTTTACTATCAAGCTTAGCAACAAAACCATTTTGGGAAACGGTGAAAGCAGTGAACGGTTACGCGTTACGATTTTCCCCGCAGCACATGTAGCTGAACTGTGTAAAGTGTTTTACAGTCAAACGACATCAACAGATCCATTCAAGCCAGGACTTGAGACGTATCTTTTAAACGGTCCTGCATTCCAGCATCAAGACCTCCATTATGCTGAAAAAAAAATTTCTTCATTTTTTATTTTTATTTTCTTGCTTTCTTAAAATTTTCAGTGTATTTTGTTTTGGCATGCATAGGAGAATTCATTGCTTCGTAACCCGTATTGTATTCCAAACGTATATTGAAACCTTCCAGTAATTACTCCAAAATTTCTGAAATTACTAATCATTAATTAAATAATAAATATTAGTAGTAGTATTAACCAATTATTAAATTATTTTCTTCTTAAACCTTAAAAATATAGATGACAAAATTTAATCCGAATTTTGAAATATGTCTTAAATTATGAGTACCGTGCACACAAGTACTTCAGTATCTTCTATTATAACCCTGTTCGTCCTTCAAGTTGCCCGTGTCAACGCCCTTTGAGTGGAAATAGGCATAAAAACAGTGTCAATCGGACGGAATGCCGTGATAAGGCGAGCTCTTATCAGCTCAGTTTCAAGGCCTTGGACTCGAATACGCACAAAACAGCTGATAAGAGCCCCTGCTACAGCTCACATAAGAGTTGGTCAGCAAAGGTTTTTCGTATATTTTCTGTTACTTTCTTATCTTCAGATTTTACGTTATTTGAACATTTGGTATGGTAACACGTGTAATTATTAGGGATTGTCAGTTTTCGTAAAAACAGACGTTAAATAATTACATCTCAATGCCTTAATAATGGCAGTATCAATACACATTTAGTTTTATAACACATTATCTCTCTTTTTTTTTTTTTTTTTTTTTTTCTTTCTTTGCTGAGCTTCACAATTAGATTTAAGTCTAAACAAACATGTCTCTTGTAAAATTATTTTATGTAACTAGGTGTTGGTATTATGGTAAGGCCAATTGATTATGCAAGAGTCCTAGGCTTGTGTGGCATGTTTCAATCTTTCCAAAGTGTTTTAGCCAATACTGGCGAGAGTTTCGGAAAGAGAGAGAGAGAGAAAAAAAAAAAAAAAACACGGAGAACTGCGAACTGCAAGGCTAACGAACATGGCTTGAGTTCGAATCCGGCATCTACAATTTACCACATTTGAGAGTACGATACTTCGGGTCACTAGTGAAACTTTATTATATTAGGCGAGACGTAGTTAACCCTCGACGATAGCTTCAGGTCCCCGAGCCCATTTCCTTCTCTAAAGTGCGGGGATAAGGAGGCAAGTATATATATATATTTTTTTTCCTCATCATCGTAAATTTTATATCGCGAATTTAAATTTAAAATTCATTTAAGTGAAAAAAATCAATTCATTGATTATAACGATCTATATGACGGATAAAGTCATCTCTGAAATCAAACTACGAACTTTTTAAATCACCCAATAGCCGTACATTTCGAGTAAACCAAATTCAAGAAGAGTACAATTATTCTGGGAATAGCTTTAAAAAATCGACATTAATTTCATCTATATTGAATCGAATATTCAGTCATGAAATCTATGCGAGTAATTCACGTGATTATCGAAAAATATCACGCGATTACAGAAATTTCAATTTTCAACTCGATTATAGCTGCCAACTGTGCATTTGTGTTCTGTCGTGTCTCGCAGAGGGTTGAAGTCAAATATTTTTCATTTCTTATAACGGATAAACTTAGAGAGCATATCACAAGATATCTTATCTCGAATACAACTAAAACTGGTAAACGCAAACAAGCGATATATACGTAACTAAAGCTACTTGAATATCAAACTTCATGCAGCTTTACAACGCTAATTTATCGTATTGTTTTATAAATAAATAAAATAAAAATATGTAATTAAGATTACTAACTTTAAATAGGTTCTAGTAATTTTATAATGTAAAACAATTCAGCATTGTAAAAGTTACTTAAGAAACAACATACTCACCACTTGAAAAAAAACTATTTTGCTAACGGATAATAATTACGTAAATTTTATAAAACGCAAATTTTCAATTCAGTACATTATAAAAGTTATATAAAGCTAGTTATTATTATACTTAAAAAGTAATTAAAAATAATTATAACATCGCTATAGGAACTATCTGCTAAGTTTAAAATCTATCACAAGCAATTACAGTCCCCATCTTTTGATAACATTATGACGCAGAAAAAAGAAGTAGAGACAGACAAAAAAAAAAAAAGAGCATAATCATACCTTGTTGGTTTGTTCTAAACTTAAGATTATCGGTATGTACGTGTGGCATGTAAAATGTCAATGGCCCAGATGAATTGATAAAAACGGTGTCAATCGGACGGGTGCGAATAAAATGCGTGGTTCTTATCTCACTCAAGGTCTCCTCTGTATCGATTCTAAAATTTTTTTTTAGAAAAGATAATAATAATAAAAAAAAAAAAAAAAAAAAAACACGTTTTTTTTTCTATCTTCTTATTATTTTTTTTCTTTCTCCATTTTCTTGTGACAGTGTTTTAAAAGAATACGCAAGGGCATAGCGGGCAATAGAAATCTGCTATGTAAATTACAGTCTTAAAATTGTAAAATTTTGCGTATACGTGCATTGAAATATAACAACATTGAGTATATTCAAATTTCTTCAAATCTATTTAAGTTATATAATAATAATGAATTTAAACTTTTAAATTTTTTAAATTACCTCGGTTTTATCAGTTTTAAATTATTTCGGTGAATTTTCCATTATTATTGCTCAAATATATATTTTGAGCATATTTGTGTGTTACGTTGTAAATCCATTGACAAGTTAATTAATAAGAAATATTATTATGTTTGAATGGTGAAATTTCATACGATTTTTAAGTTTTTCAAAACTGTGTTTTGAAAAGTCTGAATTAAGACAGAAACTAAAACGAATTCACAGATTTATTTTTCGATGTCTATGAAAGGGACTTAGACTAAAATTAAATAGAAAAGAGCATTTTAAAACATTATAAATTGGAAAAACCATGCAACAAATGTTTCGGGTCAAAATATTTACGAACGATTCTTCGTCGGACGAATAAAACGTAGGCACGTAGGGTCATTTCTATGGGGTCACTTCCATAAAAGGGTCATTTCCATGTCAAATCAACGAAGCTAAAAACCTGACTCTCTCAGATTTCTATGAAACTGGTCTCATTTATTTGTTCTATAGAGAAATGAATGTATATCAATTAATAAGTCTCTCTTTTAGTTTTTGATATACAGGGCTACAAAAATAGGTAAAAAGTGCAAATTTTCAAAATTCTTGTATTACAAATGTATCTATATTTTGTTCCCTAATTGACTTAGTGGCATAAATTTGGTATTGTTAGAAAGTTTTTAATACAGGCTTTCAAATGATATATCACATGCACATTTTTTCTTTTTCTTTTTTTTTTTTTTTTTTCATTTCAAGGTCAAACATTTTGACATTTGACCTTCAATACTAACTGCACCAAATCAACATTTTCATGCATATGACAAGCACTGACAAAGTGCAGTGACCAAACTGCAGTTTTTTTTTTGGTTTTAGTACTGCAAAGGTAGATAATTCAATTTTAAGGTCCCGATATTCATCCTTGAACTACTTAAAAGCCTCCTTTAAATTACTTAATACTAATTTTTTTTTTTTTTTTTTTGTATGTATATTCATTGTACTTTCATTGACACATAATAATAATAATAATAATAACAATAAAACATACCAAAAATTACTCTAATTGTTACAAGGCCTTTCTTTTTTTCCAGCGAACTAAACAGGATTATCAGCAATCCCTGATAGGTAGGGTACAAATACTGAGTACAAGCAATTGAATATTGCAATCAAGGTTCATTTACATTGTGTATCTTATTATAATTTCAGAATTATTTGTAAAACTTATGTCATGTTATTATCAAAATACCAATAGGGGTTACATTTTAATTTATAACTCAGCATCCCATGGTAATCCCAAGTTGAAACTCACCATAATTATAGACAATAAATGTAGGAACAACACATAATTTTTAAAAGAAAATTAAAAATACACTTTTTGAGATATTGAAGGTTAAAGGTCAAAATGTTTGACCTTGAAATGAAAAATTTTGAAAATATGTGCATGCGATATATTATTTGAAAGCTTTTTAATGATACCAAACTTATGCCACTAATAAGTTAGGGAACAAAATATAGATACATTTGTAATACAAAAATTTTGAAAATTTGCACTTTTCACATATTTTTGCATCCCTGTATATCAAAAACTAAAAGGGAATTATTAATTGGTATACATTCATTTCTCTATAGAAGAAATAAAAGAGACCAATTTCATAAAAATCAGAAAGGGTCAAGTTGAAAATGTTACTTTTTTTTTTTTTTCGTTGATTTCACACGGAATGGCCCAAAACCCTTATCATTGGATGAGAGCGTTGTTGCTTTCATGCTGCTCATGAATCCATTTTTATCGCCTGTTGAAAGATCGCCCTTAATTATTTCGACCCGAAATAATTATATTTAAGGTACTTGCTTACAAAATGTTTACTTAGATACATGAAATTAAAATTTTAACAAATATCATCGTCATATGTATGTTTAAAGTTCAATTTTAAATATAATTTGAAGCATTAAATAATGTAATATTGAAATGAATGGCATACATATTTTAAATATGAAGAAAATCACCGAGTTAATAGTAGTCATGATTGCTAGAGCAAACGTGATGTTTGTCAGCGTTTTCTTACATGTTCCTAGGCATCCATAGTTCAACATCCATCTAAAGTGCTACAATTTTTGTTAATATATTCATAACCTGTTTTGAAAATTAAATATAAATTTTAATAATACTCAAAATTCGCATATAATAAGTACAGCAAAATATAGTATTTTCTATTTCTGAGAAGCTATGGAAAGGCGAGCATTTTTACACCCATCATGTGGAATCTTTGATAGCGTTAGGGCCTAAAAGAATTATTTCGTAAAATTATTATTATTATCCCCCTTCCTTTTTGAAAATTTTACATAAATTTATGATAACAACAGTGAATCAGAAGTTTATTATTACTATTTTTAGTTATGCGCGAGTTGCTTTCTTAAATTTTATTCCGCAACTCATCTGCAGTTTCAACGTTAATCCTGTTGAAATATTATAGAACTTCTGATGACCCAATGTTAACTCGAGATATTCTGTGGTGAAATCAGAAATATTCACAATTAATATACTCCACGAATAACGCATCTTTTTTAACATTAATTCAGAAATGGCTAATTTAATGCCAATTTTCGATTAAAAATAATTAAACACGTATTCACTTCTTCTTGATCAATAAATCCATAAACAATGCAAATTAGTCTTTAATTGCAACGAATAATATTTTCCTAATCTCCCCCCCCCCCCCCCCCACATATATGTTTTTTTTTTTTTTTTTTTTTTTTTTAAGAAAGTGCCTAAGCGCTAATTGGACACTAACGTTTTAAAGTATATTTAATTTTATTTATTTATGTATTTAAAATTTTCATTAACATCGACAGAAATGAATAGTGCGATGTTTTTTGACATTTTAATTAAACGAAGAAATTTTTAAACTAGCGTGTAATCGATATTTTAACCAAAATATCCACTTTATCACAAATTTCAAAGGGTTACATCGAAAGATCGACGTACTGATAACTAATGGATAGAGAAAGGGGAGGGGGGGGGATTAATTCGCTCCTCACTCAGTTCTCACAGTGTATCGAAAGATGCAAATGTGTCGAAGTACACACATCAAGCTTCTTCCAATCGTCTGAAAATGTTCACCTCGAACCATGCAAGATTTCAACGCGTTTGCATTGAAGGTCAAGAGCCTCGTGCACTGAATTTAAGAAGATAAAAAAAGTAAAGATATTCACATGCGTTGCTTGGGATAAAATACAGTCATAGATTCGAAAGACAAAATTCAATTTTGAAAGAGGGAGGAAAAAGAGTATTTATTCGTAAAAAAATTTCTTTCATAAGAAAAATTATTATTATTTATTTATTTTTATAACTCCAACAAGTTCTAAACAAATTCTCGATAACAATTGCATTATTTCCTAATGAAACAAATTAAGTCCCTTTCTCTCACCCTTCTCATAGCCCACATATTTGTACAATTTTAAAGAAAATGTAATTTGTACTAATTTTCCTCAAGGTGTAGAGTTTGTAATCTTCAGGAAGGTAATGTATCTATTTTCCCTTGACAACAATCAGACTGTGATTCTTAATTATATTTTTTATGCACATTTCTTACAACAATAATTAATATTAATAATAAAAATGTCACGAAGGCTATTATCAAGCAAGGAGAAAATGTATTTTTTTTTTTAACAATAGATCTCAGAGTAATACAGAGAAATATACTAGAAAATATAATGCTTTTTTTTTTTTTTTTAAGATTAATTTGGATTTTATTCATGAATTTGTCGAATTGCATACCAATACGCAAACAATAAAATAATAATATAAATAGAGGGATTTTACTATTAATCAAATTTAGATTTTCTCAATAAAAATAAATAAATAAATGAATGAATAAATAAATAATAAAAAATTCCTATGTTTTCATATTTTCATTTAATGCTTTATTTAAATTTATATTATTAAACATTTTTATTTTTATATCTTAAAAAACAAGTGAATAGAAATTTATTTTGGGTTTGCGTGAATACTAAAGAGCGAAATTGTTGAAAAAAAAAAAAAAAAGATGTTGTAAATTAATAAAATAAGAGTTTTAGTTTTTTGTCGAACAATTATAATATTAATTTATTTAGAAGCATATTAAGTCATTGTTCATGATACGATTAAACAAGAACCTTTTCCACTTATTTAACTTCTTTACGCATATTTTTTTGAGGAAAAAAAAAAAAAAAAATCAAGATTAAAAGTAGAAAAGAGAGATTTTTCGAAAAACAAGTTATGAATGAAATTTTAAAGAGAGTAAATTAAGTTTCATTCATACGTGATGTGTACAAAGATAATTTCTTGTAACCTTCTAAGGACACGTACAGTATTCAAAGTAACACTTATCTAGATTTAAAATCTTAAACATCCTTACCATTACCATGGTAACGCGAACGATAAGCAAAATTCCATTATTCTAGATTTATGCAGAAATTTTCAAGAACAAACGCTAAAAATCTCCCTGCAGACATGCTATCATCATAACAATTCAATTTAATAAGCACATAGTACATACGGCTGAACCCTGTGAAGAGGAGCGCGTTTAAAACGAACAAACTTCCCGTTAAAGATGGCAACATTAAAGTTTACTCTTTTCAACAATCGATTTAAAAAACAAAAACTTGTAGGATGTGACCACCACAAGACTTTTTTCTATATAATTTTACACAAAATTCATGCAATACAAATTATTAAATTATTTTTCATTATAAATGCAGACGATTTTTATCGCTGACAGAATTATATCGCTAAATGCCGAAAGAAAGTCAATTTTTTACCAATATGAAAAGAAATGATTTTTTTTTTTTTTTCTAAGGTTTTTTTTCGATAAAAAATGAAAAAAAAAATTGATAAATTATCACAGATCTAGGGTTCAACCATTCGTTTTAAAGGTACTGACGAGATCTTTCGAAAGATACCCATATTGAAAATTTACTCCCCTCAGGATGGGGGGGGGAGGGGGGGGAAGCGATGCTACCAGATGCACAGACTTCTTTTCCTAGTTTACTACTACTACTATCAATAATTCTTATTAATTTTACAACCACTTGTTAAAAATAACTTTCATTATGCACGTTTATACGAATTTTTGTCCTATACTGCCATGTTAAAAATTTAGAAAAAAAAAAATGGGATCACAGCGTCACCAATTGAGCAATTCATCTCCAAATCTAACCAGCACCAGTTTATGTCAGGGTCCAACTAAATACCAAGTTTGGTTAAATTTCGTTCATTGGTTCGTGAGATACAGCGTCCACAAAATTTGTGATATACACACAGACAGACAGATATTTTCTTAAAAAAGCCGAATCGTGTTCAGGACATCCCAAAAGGCGTAAGTAAACCCATCGAAAACTGTAGTTCGAAAGTTTTCATGAATCGAATACTTTATCCATATATATACATATAGAAGAGAGTAAAAACTAATATATTGTGGCCACCACAAAACTTTCTTCTATATTTTTTTATACAAATTTACCTAAATTACCTAATTATTTATTAAAATTATTTTTCATGATGAATGCAAACGACATTTTTCTCATAGAAGTATAACATAACACCAAATGCTCCGAAAATATTGATTTTATGCTCTACTAACGAAATCTTAAAAATTATGCTTTCTTTCTTCAATGTATAAGAATTTTTGTGTCATACCGCCATGTTAAAAATTTAGAAAAAGCCTTATGTCAACCCACTTGTTCGACGATTTTCATCAAAAGTGGATGGGCACTAATTTATGTGAAAGTGTAACTGCATATCAATTTGTAGGACATTCTGTGTAATAGGTTCCTGCGATATAATTGCCACAAAATTTTCGCCACACAGACAGACAGACAGATTATTTTTTAAAAAAATAATCAAATCGTGTTCTAGACTTCTCAAAACACGCAAATACATCGAAAACCTGAAGCTTAAATTTTTTAAGAAACCAGTATTTTCATTTATTGAATATATAAAAAAGTAAAAAAGGGTAGGTTAATACGATTAAAATACGGGAGTGTGAAAATTATTAGAATATTTGTGAATTTTAATTTTTATTTTCTTCTATATATGCAAGAAAAAGTGTTGAATTAGTGACATTTTCCGATTCCTGGTTTTTAATGGATTTACACGTTTTCAGACGTCCTGAACACGATTTGACGATTTAAAAAAAAAAAAAAAATTCCGTCTGTGTTTATAAAAAAAAAAAAAAAAAAAAAATGTGGATTGTGTCTCAAGAACCAGTGGATGACATTTAAATAATTTTAATAGGTAATTAATTTAAATAATTTGTATAGAAATATATAGAAGAAAATTTTGTGATGGCCATAACATAGATTTGTTTTGTTATTATTACTACTAGTTGAGTCTACACTCATCTAGCGCTCGATTTTTGCACATGTATTTCCAAATTATTTCTCCTTGCAAGTTTTAAATTACAAAATATTGCTTTCACATCATCTTTAAAACAAATAGCATCCTCTTCTCTTCGTATCATAATATTTATATGATTTAAAGTCCAAATGTCTCCAAGAAATTAAAAATGATATAACTCTTTAATTCAAATTTTATAACAACGTGTCTATTTTGTTATTTATATTCTTCATTTCTCAACTCTACACATTTAATTAATTGTTATTTTTCCCGTGACGTATGAACATTTCGCATAGCAAAGAGCAGAGTTTTTTCTTTAAAAAGAATTATATATCATTCCATTTTCACATCCAGGGCTCGACTATGCTTTTTGAAGACCCAGGGCACTGATGCTATTTGGATGCCCCCTTACCCTGCTCTAAAGATCTTGCCAAAAGGACCCATTCTCAAAAACAAATAAATAAAAATAGTGTATTTTTTCAATTTTTCCTTCAACTATACCTTCAATTTTTTTTTTTTTTTTTTTTTTTTTTTTTTTAGTAACCTATAACAAAATCCTTAGTTTTATGTTCAAGACAAATGAAAAAACAGAAGCACATTGATCAGCCAATGTTTAGAAAATTAGTCACAAAATTTAACAATTGTTTAAGCTCTCTAATAAACAATAGAAAGAGAATTTTAATCAATCTTTGTTTTTATAGACATATAAGATGAAAAAATTTGTAATATTACTTCTCAATTTTTGGAATTGAGGCCCTGGGCCAATGCCCCGTGCCATAATCTGGCCCTGTTTACATCTGGAAAATTCACAGCCGTTCAATTTGTACTAATTTTCTTAAAATTGATTTTTTTTAAATGCTAAAAGTTAACTAAGTGTATTTTTCTCATTTTTTAGTTGTAAAATTAAATGCAAAAAATTTAAAAAAATAATTTTTTGGACAAAGAGGACTTAATCATTGTACTGACAATAAAAGTCCCTACTTTAGTGAAAAATCGTGAAAGAAATGGAAATGTAACAAAATCCATTGCGACTTGTGAACTTTCTGAATAAGAAAAAAGATCATTTCCGTGGATTATCAAAATTGTGATGGCATGTCTCCAGACCACCGCTAAGGACGAGTCCCAGACCGTCGCCAATTACCCACTGCGCACCACTAGTGCGACGTAAAATCCAACCAACCCAACACTGAATAAGAAAACGGAATTTAAAATAATACATTTTGTAATGAGTCAGTTCCTAAATAAATGTCCTTACAGAAAAACACGGGATTTGGTGACCGAAAGATAGGGAGATAACAGCCTTAAAATAATTTTTCGTATTATTTCTGAACAATGAAAGATAAGTTACATAAACAAGTGAAATATATTTCTTGAATTATTGCAAGCATTTAAAAAAAAAAAAATTGTAATGAAATATAATTTAAATTGTTTTTGGTCTCTTATTGGTTCTTAATCTGTATCGCAACATTTTTGTGTCAGTCTTACCAAAATGTTACAATCAGTTCTATTTTTGTCGCGTTGGTATTGTTTTATATCTATTAATTGCTAAATTTTAAGGTTAAATTTTATTACGTACTATCATATATATATATATATATATCGAAAAAAAATTGCAAATTATTCTAATAATTTTCACACACCTCTGTACCTGTTTGTTTTAATATACATGTAATTCACATGCAGTCATATGTACAGATATACCTTACTATTTCACGGCGAGTTGTACGAAATTCAAGAATGATTATGCCGAACAAACAAAGAAAAAAAAAAAATTCCCCTTCCTTTTTTTAATGAATTTTAATAGAAAACTACGATTTTTATATGTGCTTTATTTAGATTCTAAAGGATATGAAATTTGAAAAATACAACTCATTATAATTTTCTGATCGCAACTAAATCATTTGAAGATTTGAAGTTAAAGGGCCCTCTTCACTCATCGCCGCCGGAAGCCGAAGCTAATGTTATTCTATGGGGAAATTTTCTTTACAAATAACTTATTAACTAATACATATTTTTAAATTCTGTTTTCACATTCTGAAAATTCCCAGCTGTTAAATGAACGCACCTTTTCCAAAAATATTTTTTTAATTTTTTATATTTTACTTTGAAGCTGCGAAATACGAATTTTCAATATGTGAAATTTTTTCATTTTACAATTTCGAAATAAAATATTAAAAATTAAAAAAAATACCCTTTTGAAAAAGGTCCGTCCATTTAACAGTTGAGAATTTTCTGAATGTGAAAACAGAATTTAAAAATATCTATTAGTCAATAAGTTATTTGTAAAGAAAATTTCCCCATAGAATAACATTGGCTCGGGCTTCCGGCGACGGTGAGTGAAGAGGGCCGTTAAGATTAGAGATGGGGGGATTACAGTAAGAGTGTATTGTTTTAAGATTTTTATAACGTACAGATAAGACGAACAATTTTATAAACACGATGTGCTTGTGTCTCTAGGGATATTTAATGGGTATGTTTAGTATTATAAATCATTTAGTAACACTAAATCAGTCGATCAATACTTTTTAAAGAACGTAATCTGAAAAGGGGGGGGGGGGGTATTGCACTATAAGATTCCCCACTGGGAAACAAACAACTTATGTTTGGCTTTTATGATACATTTTTTAATGTTTTGCAATGATGAAAATCAAATATATCCACTTCAATATATAACTTTTTTTTTCTCTTTTTTCAACAAAGAATTCCAAATATAATATTTGGATTTCATACGTCGTTTTCTAGTTTTCTTCATCTGTTGTATAGCTTTATTTTTAATCAAAATGATGTCACAATACGTATACAAGATTTTTCCTAATTAAACAAATGTCATTTTGGTGAGAGAGAGAGGGGAAAAAAAAAAAAAAAATCTGCAGTTGTGTTGTGTGGGTGTTGTGACTCAATTAGTTTCCGAATAGTAAGTAACTAAAGGTTGTTTACGTAAATTAACTTGAGAGAAGTCGTTAAATAAACAAAAGAGAAAATTATAATTGGGTGTTTGAGTATTTTTCCCTTAAAAGTATGTTGTTTCATTTAATGCTATTGCACTTCAAATAATTGGAGCCCACAGGTCACAATGATAAAAAATTTTTCGTTGTGTTCCTGTAAAAATCTATAAGTGACACGTGACAGATTTACCAAAATCTACACAGTTCGTGCGACGGTGATCTATAACATGTATATAAATTTTCAGTTCAATGGAATAAGGCATTTAGACACTACCGTACTTTAGATAATTTAAGCTCATAGGTCATAATGAAAAGGACTATTTCTTTATGTCTCCTAAAAAAAAAAAAAAAACGCTAAGTGCTAGATTCACCAAAATCTACACAATTCGTGTTACAGTGGACCTACAACATACGTATCAACTTTCAGTTCACTCGAACAAAGCGTTTAGACGCTATCGTGTTCACACACACATACATCACTGTAAAAAAAAAATAGCAAAAAATGAATTCAGGGAACCTCAAAACGTATAAATGCCTCAAAATCTCAAAGCCGAATTTTTGTCACGATTGCAGTATTTTCCTTACATATGTATGTTCGCAACATAATAATGTAAAAAATTGTATCCTGCGCTTTTTATTTTTGGGTCATAATATAAATCCAGCAATTTTATGTCATGATAAGCAAGAGGAACTAGCCCAGCGATAAGAAAGCGTAGTTGTGATATCCGGGTCTTAGGAAAGTGCCTGGTATCAAAGAACAAGAAAAGAGAAAAACTTGAATTAATTACTATAATGAGAAAGACATAAAATGTCTTTTCCTGGGATTCACTTCTTGGTTCAGGAATGCGGGTGCAAAGAAATGCGGGTCATCAAACTGATGCAGAACTCAATGAGGCCTGTACTGTGGGTGGATTTTCATAATCTACAGGGTAGAAATAAAGATAAGACAACTCTAACTCTTCGCACAGATTATGAACAGATTCCAGTCGTACCTAATCACTGCTTCGTTTAACCTGCAATGTATTTTATTTGTATGATGGTACCTTAAAATACTTTAAAAGATAATAATTATTATTACACAGGTCTGTGATGAAATTTTTTTCTTCAAGGTGATGTGTGTTTCCTGATTATTTCTTGATGCCGATTAAGGAAAAAAATATTCAAAAATTTCCATCACGTACAGTTTTGACAGAAAATAGATTTTTTTTTTTTTTTAACAGAAATGGACCTGTACAGGTCCTATTTCATTTCAGTCCTATGTTCAATGTTGCTAATTTTAGGGACCTTTTTTATTCAATATCTCACTACTAAATTTTAACTGTAGCTGTTGCCTAATTACTTCGAAGGTTATTCGTCCATTATGTATATCAAATTTCACTCCTCGAAATTACTGGTGGTAGTTACGGTTTAGAGCGTCAGGGACGGCAAGGGGTTAAACTCCACTTTTTCCTCTCCCATATCAGTTCTTTCCTGGAAAAATCTAGGTGATGTGAGTGAAGAGCTCTTTCATAGAGACATCAAAAGAAATACAAAGGTGATCTGAAAGCCAAATGGAATATTAACATGTTAGCAGATTATTTATTGTAGGGTGCTGCCTAGAGAGTGTTCTCTCTCTAGCCGTACGCAAGAGCAAAAGCTCTAAACGGAGTTTCGATGTGAAGAAACACATTAAAAAGATAATGTGTAAATAATAATCTATTTTAATGTATTTTATACATAAAGAATTTCGATTTTGTTACAGCTTTTATTCTTCCTATATTCATCCTTACTTTGTGAAAAATCCTTAGGAAGAAAAGAGAAGCGTTTCAGAATCCAGCATATGAAAATACATTAGTAACACCCAAAGCAGGAGGGAAAAAAAAGGAAAAATATGATTTTACAGACCTGTGTTACTATTATACTGGGAAAAAAAAAAAAAAAAAAGAAAGAAACGAAACGAAAAAATATCTTTATAGCTTAAGAAAAAAAAAAAAAAAAAAAAAAAAAACATTGCTTTTATGTGTAGCCCTGTATATTGCATAAATAAGGCTACCACAATATATTTTAACCGTTGAGTAAGGAATCGCACAAAACATTTTTATAGATTTAGATTAAAAAGATTTTATAGTGTAAAATTTGCATACACATCGTATAGTGTACTGGAAAAAAAGCCTAATAGTAATAATATTAAAAATTTACATTGAGCCATTTTCATTTATATCTCATACAATTTTGTGGGGTGCTGTAAACTAATCAATTATGATAAATAGGTTTTATCCTACAGATTTTGTGCATTTTAATATTTCATATTAATTTCGTTAAGGTGTGTGCAGAGTACACATATTATAATATGCCTTTTAAAAAATCTCTCACGGACCATAATGCACCAAAAATCTTTTGTGAGTCAATGTGCACAAACAATTATACTATTTGTACCTTTTTCGATAGTAAACATGCGATTACGAATTTTAATAACATATTTCAATTTGGTGAATTTGAACTTCCGGTAATTTCTATTATTAATTGTACCAAAATACTTTTGTGAGTCTCTGTGGTAACCTTAGATGGTAATTCCTTAGTGATAATTATAGTGTTTTCTATAGAAAAAAGGCTTTAATGCATATATATAGTTAATTTCATTATGTTTTGTGCAGTACAAAGGCACTCTTTCAATTTTGTGCAGTGCGAAAATGTACTTTATAAAGATACTTCCCATAAAACGCAATGTATTAAAAAAATTTTTAAGGAGTCTCCAATTCTGTACAAAAACCAGCCCATTTTTAATAGGAAACATGCCATAGTGTACTTGAATAACAATTTCGAGGTATTCTAAAAATATTTACGCGGAAAGACAGATAAACCGGAGTTGCTTGATACACACACAGTATTTATAATATCTGCGTGTGTGTACCTTTACTTCAATATCCTGTGTCACTGGGGAAAAAAATTCTTACAGAAATCTAATAAATCATTTAACTTATTTATTCATTATTATTATTTGGAAAATATATCTAGTACTAGGAGTTGGTGCATACTGAACAGCTTTGACCATAATAAGGTTAAAGGAGTACCTTCAAGCCTTCAAGGGCAGGTTGTAACGGGTGAGTGGGTGGGTGAGAGGGTACTGAATTATTTTATTCAATTAGTCGTGAAATCTATTTTGGCTACGCACGATAAAACTCCAGAATTTTGCCTCTGACTTGTTCATATTTGTAAGCACTTATTATCCAGTGGCTGTAAAGATTTTAACAAAAATAATGCTTTTACTATAGTTTTAAAGGTGAAATACTGAAATGCCTACTCTCCATTAAACATAAAATGTAACTCTATATAAAAACGATCGACTTGAGTGAACTAGTGGAAGGAATAATATCAAAAACTGACCTATAGCTATTGAAAACCTCTATTCGTGAATGTCCAGTTTTGTTTACTAACAGAAGTGACCAGTAGGTCATCTCTTCCAGACGAAAATGAGCTATCTCAGAAAACAATACACGATGAAGCAAAAAAGAGGACACGGTTTACTTACTGGTTTTTCAGTAGATAACGAAGGTATATCCAGTTAAGAGTGACACAGTTTGACCCGCATCGCACGGTAGCCGATACGATCCGGGCGACCGACGTAATCCATTAGTACACACGGCCGGTTCCGACACACAACAACGCTCCTGAAGGAAGAAACAACAAGCCGCTTTGACCTCGGAGGCGCGAGCGCCCTCTGGCGCTTCATCCGACTTGTGCGGCTGAGAGGGTCTGCGAAGAGTGGGCCACCAGGATCAAGGTTGTATTCAGGAAAAGGAATACATATGGATTGCTGCTCCCCCCCAAGGACGAATCACGGAGTCAGTCACAATCAACTTCCGTTCTCTCACCTCTCTCCAACGTCAAACTCCTTTCCCACGTAATAGAAACGAAGCGTCCCCCCATTCGGGGGATCTTTCTTATGTCGATTTCGACAGTAATCAAAATTTCATCAAAAAGTAGGTTAAAGTAAGAACACAAACCTCCCACTCTTCTTCTGAAGAGGAAAAATGGAATCGATCGTCAAATTCCATCACTCATCTCGCTACCTCTTCAAGTTCGATCGCCTTTCACTTCTTTTTTTTTTTTTTTTTTTTTTAACCATGGTAAACACATTTGTTTAGTGTAACTGAAGCACCTCTAAAACAGCCAGCGGGATTTTACTTATCTTGGCTTTCAAAAAATCCTATATCAAATCAAATAAGAAATATTTAATCGGTATCTATGAATGCTTAGGCATTTATAGCAATTCTTGAATATCATATTCGTGAAAGGTGCAGGGACCGATTTACATATATGGGTCCCTTACCATCCACTTACATTTTTTAATTAGTAAACTCTCAAAGGATATGTTAATAAATAAATAAATGTTTAAAATAACCTACGATTCCCTCTCCTCCCCACAAATTATTACCAATAACAGGGTTAAATTCAAAATGCCTCCGTAAAATTCACCTTTCGAAATCTCCCCTGAAAGAAAGTCACCAGTAAAAATCTCGCTCTAACACAATTTCACGAATTTTCCCAAGATTTATTTATTTATTTATTCCAATAACATTGCTAAAAAAAGCAAATACTGAATAATTATAAAATTCTGAAATTAAATATATATTTAATCCAGCACTTCAAATAGATATACTCAATATTCAAAACAGGCGAGACGAGTTGAGTAATTTTAAATTATCAATAATTTTGTTAAGTAATATTTAATATTAGATAATGATACTATTCATTAAAATTAACTTTAATTTAATATAATAATTAACTATTATCTTAAACACTTTCATAAATAACTTAACTTTTTAAACTATACAATTACTATGATATTAATTTATACCTATATTTCTTATCAATTAATTTTAATAACCCCATTTTAAAGCTCAAAGAGTTATATTTAAATACATAAAAGTAGTGATGATTATCAATAATAAAATTGTTATAATATTATACTTCAAATCTAATATGTGAGCAGAATGAAATACATAGGATAAACTAGTATGTTGTGGCTACCACAAGACTTCCTTCTATATTTTCCTATACAAATTCACCAAGGGCAAATAATTTATTAAAACTATTATTTATTAAAATTATCTAACATGATGAATGCAAATGATTTTCATCTTAGAGAGAACTAATGCTAAATATCCAAAGAAAAACAGCTTTATTGTCTATAAATAACATCTTAAAAAATGTGTTTTTATAATGGTTATTTCATACATCAAGTTTCGTGCAGTCATATGCCATACAATTTGTGATAGAGCCTTCCCGTTATCGAGGAAATTTCTAGTATAGCAGCGCCATCTATTGGCCCATAAGCATTCAACTCGAATCAGCATAATGCCTCATAACGGCCTTCTCAAATATCAAGTTTTGTTTGATTATACGAGATAGAACCTGAGATATAGCCTTTTCTTCAATTGCAGAAATCGCTGTGTAGTAATACCACTTGTTGAGCGGTTGGCACCAAAAGTTGATAGATACTAATGTATGTCAAATGTATGTAAATATAAATTTATATGCAATTCTGTGCAGTACTTCCTGCGATATAGCCTTCCCTTAAATTTCGAAAATCGCTGTAAGGTAGCGCCACCTGTTGGCCGATAAGCATTCAAACTGAATCAGCGTTAATGTCTCATAATGACCTTCTTACATATCAAGTTTTGTTTGATTACACGCAATAGAACCTGAGATATAGCCTCCCCTTAAATTGAGGAAATCGTTGTATAGCAGCGCCACCTGTTGAGCGGTTCACACCAAAAGTTGATAGGCACTAATTTAGGTCAAGGTGCATCTACATATAAATTTATATACAATTCTGAGCAGTAATTCCAGAGATACAGTTGCCACAAAATTTTTGTCATACACACACACACACACAGACGGACAGACAGACATTTTCTAAAAATATTAAAATCGTGTTCAAAACCTCTCAAAATGTGCAAATCCGTCGAAAACCGGAAGTCGAAAATTTTTACGAATCCAATACTTTCTTCTATTGAATATAGAAGAATAAAAAGAGACACTTGAAATGCAGTGATACATATTGAGTGTGTTATTTATTTTTTGTTATATGCCTACATAATGTCCAAAACGGGTCTTTGGTTGTTTTATTATAACTTTCTGGATATCATAATTCATTTTAGACGCATATTTTAATTTAGTGTGTGTTGCACAAAATCTCCCCCCCGCCACACACACACACACACACACACACACACATCTTATCAAAAACCTGCTTTATTAGTTCCATTCATTGACCAAGGTTAGAAGCTAAATAAAGTATTGACAAATCATTCATGGAACAAAAAAAAATGAATGCAAGTAAGTAAAAAACAATTATATAATAATAAGCTATTGGAAGAAAAAGAATATGTAGCGATATGCATATAGAACTTAATTAACTGTACCTTTTTTAACCGTATTAAAAATTAACTGTTAAATATTTCTAGAATAGAGATTGTTTATGTTTTTCTTAAAATGTTGAGAACTGCAGAGAGTGAAAGTGAGTAATACTACTTTTTTTAGTAAAAGAAAAAAAAAAAAAAAAAAAAATCAAAAAGGAGTCGTTGTTGTGATCCGAGGCGTGTCCTTCGCGTTCCTCTCATTCTGGGCACGTCTGCTTTTATGCTTCACTTCCGCACTTTTGTAAGCAATCGAATGAACCATAACCCAATTAAAAGGAAATACAATCACAAAAACAACTAAAATAATAATAATAATCAGCTTAAAAATAAATAAATGAATAAGTTTAAAGGTGACATTAAAAGATTTTTACAGTGAAAAATAGTTGTTGCGAATAGGGGGTCGTGCGTACCTTCTAAACCACGAACTCCACTAAGAAGAAAAATAAACCACTACGTATTTTCTAACCGGAAATTATACACAAACAAGAAGACCATCATTTCCTTTTCCTATAGAAACATTAGAGAATTAGCATCATTCTTTGTGTCTTTTAATTATTTATTACAGCAACCGCCGCTTAATAAATTCACTGGTTAATAAAATCAGCCGCTTAATCTGATCAAATTGCTAGGACCGGCATCAAATCAATACAAACTACATTTAAAACCGCCGCTTAATAAAATCAGTACCGCCGGTTAATAAACTCAAAAAAATCTTCTCAGCAGCAAAAATTTCATTTATACACAACAAAGATATATATATATATATATATATATATATATATATATATATTGGGGGGGGGGGGGGCATTGTGATTTTTTTTTCTTTTGAAAAAGAAATTAAAGAACAACAATCCCTTCGTTATTTCTCGTTGCTGAAAATTTTACACTTGCAGTATAGTTACAAATTAAACACATAAATTATCTCCGTAACAATTTCAAGGAACGTATTTTTCAAAGCGCAGTAATAAGTTACAAAGTTGATTGGATTTGCAAATGATATATATATTTTTAATTATTAAAAGACAATTTCCAGTTCTTATTTTGAAATAACTGTAAATCAAGAGGTTTAAATGGAAAGATTTTAAATTTATAAGAAAAGCGTGAACTTTTGGTAAAGTATTGATGATTTTCTTCAAGAGATGCGTATAGGAACTTGGAATGTGTTTAATTTAATTATATCAAAGGGACAAGTAATTAATTATCTATCTAAAATTAATTAATATTATTAATTCCAATTTCCGTTACCTTTTGAAATTTCTTTCCAAACTCAGGGAAGTAATACCTTTTTCTTGAGTGCAGGAATGTTTGCGGGATATAAAAATCAGCCGTTTAATAAAATCACTTTAGCTCAGGACGAATGCGATTTTAATAAGCGGCGGGCAGTGATGGGCATAATTGATTAAAAAGTAATTGATTTACAATTAAATTACAATTATTTCACTGTCAATCGATTAGCAAGTAATTGATTACAAATAAATTGAATTACTTATTCAATTTATTTGTAATTCAATTACTTTTTAATCTATTATGCCCAACACTGGCGGCGGGTACTGTATTGTAATGTTAGTCAAGAAAGGTATTGGATAAATGAGCAGCATTTTTCGTTTTAGAGTACATATTTACCACATACCTATTTAATTCTCGAAGCATTTCTTATGTAAACTAAAAATTCACCGGTACATGTAAGTACGGGCTCAGGTCGATTTGAATTCATTAGATTTGGATAGTATCGATCTGGAATTTTTTTTCGACAGTTAGTTATATCGGGTCAGATTAATTTCAAATTATTGTACTTTTTATGTTGTTGTTTTAGTATATGCTAATAAATCAAAAGAAACTAAGTTATTTTATTGAAGTAATGTTACTTTTATGAAATCCCCAAAGTGTTTGAATTTTTCAAAATTAATTTATTGGTATTTATTTATTTATTGTCTGTATTAAATCATGTTTTTTTAAATGACTATGTCAACTAAGTTAAAGGGGAAGTAAAATCAGAAAAACGGAGGGAATATGGGATAAGTAACTTTTAAAGGTCAAAGATCACTTGTTTGCGCAATGGGATTTAGTGGACCCCATATCCCCATTTAAAGGTTAATATTTTCCTCTTTCTGTTATGAAATATTAAAAATATATCTAAAAAGTGATGTGTAAAGTTAAGGTGTAGGGGTTACGGCCAATTGTTTATACACCTGGGTGAATGCTCTACGTGGGGAGTCTTTCTAAGGTGTCCTAACACGAATTTATGTGAGTTTTGGGGGGAATCCAGGGAAAACCACAAACGGCTAGGCCGATGAACGTCATCTGGGTTCGAACCTGCCACCTTCCGTACACCATTTTAGATATAAGAACCTCTCGGCTACTAGTGGGTTATAAAATTAAGGGGGAAAATAATGACATAATAATAGGCTTCCAGTTGATTTTGTTACCAAAAAACTCGACTTTCTTGGGTGAGAAAGTAGTTCGTAAAGAAGCAGGCAGGTTCTAGTCGGTGAATGCTCCTTATTCTGCGTATCTTCTCGAATCAGTACAACAAAACTGTAATTAGAACGAATATTTTCCAAGCAATCCAATAGTACTGTTATTTCAGTGGCAGTCTTTATTCTAGTGGCAGTCTGATGAAGCTGTCATTCGTACCGCAAAAGTCACTACTCGACAAATATTCTGGAAAAGTACAAGAACAGTCATTTGTTCCAGAGAAGTAAAATAAATAACGTCTAATACCCCAGAACAAGAATCTTCGTTAGCTCACAAAAAAAGTTCAATCGCTTGGAGCACAGTCTCCAAAGTGCAATCGCTCAGAATAACTCTTTGGACAACACTGACTCGAAGTGACTTCACTCTCTCTCTCTCTCCCAGAAGTCAACTCACCCCTATTTATACTTTTTGGCGATGAGGTTGGCGGTAATCTTTTCGAGAATCCCGTATAAACTTCTCTGATGCTATGCGTCGGAGTGCTTCGAAATTTCGGGAAATCGTAACAACTATTTTTAGCCAATATTGATCGCCAAGTCGCCAACGCTGACTTAATCGAAAATGAATGAACTGCCGCTTTATTTTCAATTTGCCTGTAAAACTACTTTTATTGCAATAGAAAAGTTGATACAGAGGAAAAGACTTAATTCGTTGTAACAATATAATAAATACAACAATCCTGTCTATAGATAATTATGAAACACCTAAGAATAATCCCCGTTCAAAAAAGGGGAAAAAAAAATCTGTCATTTTGTGATTAGCTTTTAGTATTTTCAGTTTTTCTGGAAATATTTCTTTTAAAAAATAGTTTATTTTTGAATCATATCAGCGTGACAGACACTGACTGATATGGAAGGCTAAATGGAGAATCTTGATAGCAAGAAAGAATAAATTTGCTGTACAGTTGAAAAATTGCTGAGATAGAGAAAAATTAAAAGATACATACCAGTCGATATTTTTAAAATATGAAAGCCAGTGTAAATTGCGTTAAATTATTTTTTCTGATTCAAAATTTGAAAGTAAATGGCCTTTGCTGTATTACTTTATCTTTCAATAAATGATAGCGAAAAAGAAAAAAATTTTAGAAGCACATTATTTAGATTTGAGGGCATTCAGATTTACAGGTACAATACGTACTTTTAATGGAACCCAATAACTGTGCAATAAAAGAAAAAACAGATACGAGAAGCCATACTTTCTATATAAGCAAACATGGAAAATCTATGAAAATAAAATGTTTAAGAACACATCAACAGAAATAGAATTAAACAAAAATGGGATTTTTTTTTTTTTAAATAAAAAAATCTGAAAATTATTTAATTTTTTTTTTTTTTTTTTTTTTAAATCTAAAATTTCAAAAAAAAAAATAATAATAATAATCTTAGGACTCTCATTCCTGGATATGGAACAGAATGATATGGTGCGTTGATAACCAGGGCCAGATTATAGCACGGGCACATGGGACACTGTCCCAGGGCCTCCAAATGTAGGGGGCCTCATTTCCAAAAACTAAGAAGTAAAAGTATAATTTTTTTCATTATATGTCTATTAAAAACAAAAATTTATTAAATTTTTCTTTCTATACTTTATTAGAGAGCTTAAACAATTATTAAATTTTGTGACTAATTTCCTAAACATTGGCTGATCTGATCAATGCGCTTCAGTTTTTCATTTGTCTTGAACATAATGACTTTGTTATAGGTTGCTAAAAAAATGAAGAAATAGAAGGTATAACTGAAGGAAAAATTTAAAAATGCACTATTTTTATTTATTTATTTTTGTTTTTGAGAATGGGTCCTTTGGCGAACTCTTTAGAGTAGGGTAAGGGGGCACCATAATAGCATCAGCGCCCCGGGTTTTCAAAAAGAATAGTCGGGCCCTGGGTATATTTAGGTCACACAGTAATTAACACTAATAGTTAGACATTTTAACAAAGCTCGATTGTAAGTTGGCTCGATTGTAGAATAATTTAACAAACATGCATATGCAATATATAGTCTCACATTTACAAAAAAGAAAAAAAAAGGTTCGTATTTTCTTAAGATTTCAGTACAAAAAAACTCTCGAGATTTCAGTAAAATATCGAAGTAAATATCACCCTGTAAAAAACTTATCGCCCTCAGGAATGCGTGTTCTTCGCGAAGGCCATTTTAGATCAGAACGATGGTGCGGGACTTCTCACCTTGACATACTTGCCATGTCAATTTACAAATGAATGGAATTACACAGGAAAAAATTGGCGCACGGAAAACACACACAGACACACTCTCGCTTTTCTCAAAGCTAGTGGTCATCATCTTCTTTTTCCTTTACACGCAGCATTAGAAGATTCACTCGTTCACTCACTCGTCGAATACACCCACTCTTCCTTTGGGATACAATACATTCAGGGGTGATGTGAATTTATGAAAAAATGCCTGAAATTTAACAAGAAAAAGTTTTCGTATAAGAAGAGAACATATAATTTATTCCAGGCAGGTCCAATTCTCTCATTTAGGTTTAGCAGTCCATATAAAATTGATAGTTTAGCTTTATTTTATGAATTTAACTATCAGAAAAACTGAAATTCTGATACTGAAAATGAAATAAATACCTGAACACAATCACCCCTGATACACTGTCCATAAAGCTTATTTAAAAAGCTATTTTCTCATTTAAAAAGTTTTTTTTTTTTTTTTTTCAAGTCTTTAAATTTTAACACTTTTGCGACCGGCATACTTTTCCCTTTTCTAAAACTGATTGCCGGGGAACACTGAAGTAAACTAAAGCTAGTTGCCGCAAACTTTTAATGTTTAAACGAGGATAAAAGTAGAATGCAATGTTTTGAAATGTTGCTCTTGTAATTACCTGAAGCTTGGAATGAAGATTAGTTATATAAAATTAGAACAAACCTATAAATATTATCAAAGAATTGATACTCTAATAATACTATCGAAATAATACTGAAGTAATGTTTACATAGAAATTCTTGAAATGACGTGAATTCACGTCAGCGGTAACCTGGAACAGAATCTGAAAAGACTCGTGAATTTACGTCAGCGGCAACTAGCTATAGAAATTGAAATGACGTGAATTCACGTCAGCGGTCGCGAATGTGTTAATACAGAATTGCCAACCCTTCGACTTTTTAAATACCAATACTTTATAATAGAAATATTCGTTTTATTGAATTAAAGAATTTTTGTTATAAAACTAATATTTCTCAAAGGTCGATCCAGATTTTTATTTTTGGGGCCCATTTTTATGAAACTTGAAATATTTCAATGAAAAAATCACAATCATGTAAAGCTCTAATATCATGTTTAATATCATGTTTATAGTATTTCACTAAACCAATTATAGACATTCACTGGAAGTACCTACTGAAAACATGAGAAGATTCTAAAGATCAATTTTATAAGACGAAATTTTGTGAAAGAGCCTTTTTTCATGATGTGAAATTTTGCAAAGGGGTCCTCTTTTTATAGGTTTGATTTTTGTGAAGGGACCCATTTTATAGATTTAAATTTTGTAAATTGATTTTTATGCAGGGGCCCATTTTATACATTTTATTTTTGTAAATTGATTTTTTATGTAGGGGCCCATTTTATGCATTTGATTTTTGTGAAAGAACCTAATATAAATTTAAATTTTCTGAAATAGAATTTTAGGATGGGACAGCAAAAAACCTCTAATTTATACCTGGCATCAGCCCTGTTTGCATTAAAAATTACTGGTATTCAAAAAGCAGGAGCGTTGACAACTCTATACTTTAAAAATTAAAAGCTTTCATATTTTTTGGTGTAGCCAGACAGAAATTGTACAAGATGCAAAAACAATTTCTAGGGATAAAAATATTATTATAATGCTTTAATAATCCCCTTTCATAAAATATATGTAAAGTATGAGTATACAAACAATCATCACACAATGAAAAGTTTTTTCATTTTAAAATAGTATGTTCATGTAATTTCAACAACAGATATTTTCCTTGTAAAAGAAATTTTCACATTTAACTCTACAAATTTTGTATAGAAAAAGATTTTTAAAGGTATCATTTTCATTTTTGATGGATACACAAACAGATCGAGATTATTCCAAGGGAAAATAATAATAATAATAATAATAAATAAATAAATATTTTATACATATTTAAATTTTAAATAGCGTCATTTTATAGGGTTCTATAATAGGATCTATCCTAATGCATCAAACACAAAACCTCACCGCTACATTTTGCACGATACAAAAAATGCATACGACAATTAACCGTAACGCATTTTGAGGAAGATTATTAAAAACTTTTTCGGTAAACTGATGTTCACAAGTGTCTCTAGATAAATTCTCAGAAATGCGGCGGAATCGTTTCTGTATACGTTTATAGGTTGCCAGGCAACATAGGATGGATGAAAAAACTCTCGTGTTTGGCTGCTGTTAACATAGTAGGAAAGAGGTGAATCACTCCACTTATCCATTGATTACAATCAAAATAACAAGCGAATTTCCGAAAATAATATTTCGCCTCACGTGACGGAATAATGAAGGGAAAACTATATAAAAAAACAAAAGTTGGATTAGATTGGATTTTTAGAATAGTAATGGTCCTGTTGATAAATCGTTTGTGCCGATGGAAGATAGTTTAACAAGTGTGCCTAATAAAATGACATATAACATTGTAAGTATTCGCTAAACTAGAAACCCCACAGTTATTTGATAGTTTTCAAAACAATATGCAAATTTAAATCAAGATAGCCTTTCAATTCCGATGCATGAAAATAATAATGAATTCAGAAAATAAGCAAATGTGCACCCCCCCCCCCCCTTCTACACGTTCATTTATGAACTCTCTTTCCCGAATCCCAAAATACCTGCCTCTGCGAAAACTTAAAAATTCCATTCCGGAAAGCGTTTGAAAAAGTTTCTACTATAATTAGTAAAGCTTTCATGTGAAAATAAATAACCTTTCTGAATTAATTACAATAAGTTCCAGTAACAAAATGAATAAAGTGTTGCAGCCCCACAAGTGACCGAGATGTTCTGCTCCCAAAGCAGGTAAATAAGAGATGCCGAATTCGAAACCCAGGTTTGTAGTTTTCTCCGAAACTAGGATTCCTTAGAATGCCTCCCACATTCCACGGAAGGCATTCCACTGAGGCTTAGAACCCTAGCGCAATCCATCGGCTTTAACCAACACATCACTACCACCACTTAAATCATTCCACTTTCTTTCCTTTCTCAATTATACTTGAAACATTTCTAATAATGCGGAAAAACATTCATGAATTTATATAACTTTTCTGACTGTTTATACAATTAGAAAAAGAAATCATTAAAAAGATTCTGCAGAATTCACTCTAAAAATTGTTCATTTTTTTCTTTTTCTTTTCTTTAACTAGTGAATAGGTAACAAATGCATAACTTTAGTAAATGCTCAAATTTATGGCGTATAACTTTTAATGAGTTTGAGCTTTTTCATGAGAGAGAGAGAAAAAAAAAAAAGAAGCTTACTAGTGGCAGCCGAAGAGTAAAATTCAAAATGAAATGTAATTTGAAAATGAAATTATAAAGAAAATACATAATTTAGTTTAAGGGAGAAGAAAAAAAAAAAAAAACCCTGTGGCGTCTTTTTTTATACACAGCAGCGAACACTGAAATTTAAAGGTACATACCGACTTTTTAACAGGACGCTAAGGCAGAATACTAATTCTCAGGGATATAATAAATGTACAATATTAGGAAAAGTGGCAGGAAAGATTTTTCTCTAAACCCAAATAGGCGGCATAGAGTGGCTGGATTTTCCTGTACTATAAAGATGCACCGTTTTAAGACATGTTAGATATCGAATTGAAATGGGTGGACAGATTCTAAATCTTAATAAAAATCTATAATTTCAAGCGCAAAAGATGGCACACTAAAATTGTACAGATACTGGAAAAAAGAGAGACAGAAAATAAAAACCTATCCTTCTTCATATGAAACCAGTACCTATTAATTAAGAATAATAACACAGGTCGACATGTAAAATTTTGATTTTATAATTTTGGCTGATCTTTATGCTTTTTGGTGTGCTGAAACCAAAAATGAAGTCAGTGTTTCTCTATCACGTATAGATTTTTGTCAAAACAGGGTACAATTTCTTCCATTACTCTTCCACCAATATACAGTAAAACCTCTCAAGTTGGACACCGCTCTAAGTTGGACGCTTTTTCTCAGAACGGAATGTATCCATTAACATTATGTCTAACCCCTATAAGTTGGACACCTCTCTAAGTTGGACACTTTTTCTTGGAACCGTAGGTGTCCAACTTAGAGAGGTTTTACTGTAATTATATGGTATGTTTTATAGTATGTTTACATGAATAATTAATCATGGATACCTATTATTGTAATTGCGCAGCACTAGTGCGATATGTAAAACAGCACCAACCAACGAACCTACCAACCTACTGTTACGATGGTATGCGTACAAAACTGGGTCGGTAAACACCCTGTATTGACAAAAATGTATGCGTGATAGAGAAAAATGGGTTGCAATTTCCGTTTCAGCACTTCAAAAAACATAAAGATCAGTTGAAATCATCAAATCAAATTTTATCAACTTCAATTTTGTAGGCCTGTGTAAGGAATACTTTTATTTCACATTTAAAAATATATATTGATTCTAAAGATATTAATATCCAAATTAAAATAAACGCTGACTATATGGTCTTTTTTTTTTTTTTTTTTTTTTTTTTTTTTTAAATATAAATTCGAAAATTTGAAGGTGTAAAAACATTTTATCCTTTATAAATGTTATACAAACTAGTATGTTGTAGTCATCACTAAACTTTCTTCTCTATTTTTCTACAGAAATTCGCGCAGTGAAAATTATTCATTATCATTTTAACAAAATTATTTTCCATGGTGTGTGCAGACAGTTTTTATCTCAAAAAATCCTAAATGTGGAAAGAAAGTCAATTCTGTGCCCTATAAACAACATATTCAAAAATGCGCCCCCCCCCCGCCCTAATCAGATGAAAATATTGCATTTTGTACCTTCAGAGGCCAGTTATTGTGTTCTTATGACATTTTGAACTAACACCAGAATTTTCCAAAAATTCATTTTTACAGCTTTGGTGAAAATAAGTTGCAAATTTGCTTATTTTTCTCTATTTTATTGTTTTCTTTTTCTTTCTCCCCCCTCTCTCTCTCCCCCACAAAAAATATCCTGGGCATAGTGGGCATTATCAAAACCCTGAAAGGTCTACAAGGTTCTGTATAAGATTGCTTTACTTTTAACTATTTTGAATTTAGGAACCGAGGTAGCCCAGTTTCGAAGAATTGCGGCTCGAAGAATTACTCCAGCCGGCAACATTTTAATTTATTTCGTACTGCACAACAATGTCAATTTAAATAACTACAAAGAAAGAAAAACTGGTAAAATGTGGTTTAAAAAAAAAAAAAAAAAAAAAAAAAACCACTAACTATAAAAGCACCTGAAATGCGTAATTCGTTAACTGATCACATCTTCCGGTTATTCGTAAAAACCACATAACAGAAAAAACATAAATAATAATAATAACTTTCTTACAACAGGCAAAAAGCGTTACATAAGAAAAAAAAATTTTTTTCTTTAAAATGTACGTGCAAAAAAGAAATAAAATTTTTTATATGTAAGGCCAAAAGAATTTTTTATTTATTCAATATGAGGATTTTTTATTTCAATGTGAGCCACGCTGCATCAAATTACCTGAAGATTTCCAGAGAGCAGGATTGTGTATAACGGCCATGTTCAAAATTCTTTAATTTAGTCATTTTTAAGAGCACTAAAACTCGATTTTAATGCCAAGTCGTGAAGTATATTTTGTGTTTTTTACTTTCTCTTACCCATAGGGTCGAGAAAGTATTGTTTTAGGGTCAAATTTTCAAACGCGATTTTTTGTTATATTTACATGTTCTGAGGTCCCCTGAATACGAAAATCATGTTTTTAGCGAATGGTCTGTGTGTCTGTCTGTTATCAGCATATCTCAAGAACAAATAGTACCAGAAATTCCAAACTCGGTATTCTAAATGTGTATCATATAGAGATGCTACAGTAAGCTTTTCGTTGAGATGAAGCAAATGGTTCGTGTACAGGGATACCCAAAAGTATTCAAATACATTACGTCTATTGGGGAAATTGCAGGTGAGTAGAGTTTAACATCTATACACTGCACTAAACCAAATGAAACGAATATATATTTTTTGTAATAGAGATAGTCAACTGGGAAAAAAAAAAAAAAAAAAAAATTGTGTATGTAGTAGCCTCGTCCCCCCCTCCCCCTCGCGGAGTAAATTTTCATGATGGGTATCTTTCAAAAGAGCTCGCCAATACCTTTAAAACGAATAGTTGAACCATCGATCTGCGATAATTTAAAATAAAGTTATCGATTTTTTTTTTTTTTTTTTTTTTATGTAATATTGAGAATAAATTCAACTTTTTTTTTTGGATATTTAGTGTTATGCTACTTCTCTAATATGGAAATCGTCTGCATTATCATAAAAGATAATTTTTTAAAATTATTTTAATAAATTATTTTTTAAAAACAGAATTATTTTTTAATAACAAAATTAAATTCTATATAAATGTAGGTGCATTAATGAAACGAGGGGTTTGCCCCTCTCAAACAGAACTAATTATCATATAAAACTCGTCCGAAGCCTAATTTGAATTGTTTAACATTGCCTTACATAACATCGTTATCTTACCTCTTAATCTCCAACCTGTATTTATAGTATTAAATTTCAGGGTAAGGAAAAGTCATGTGAGTCACACACCAGATTATTATTCACTCTTATACTTCAAAATTCTAGTTATGTCACTTCACGAATGTCAGCATTTTAAGAATGTCCTAGAATTAATTAACCCCTTACCTGCCGACGAAAATTTAAGAAATTCGCTTCCCAATAGCCGAACAGTAGCCGTTCTCTCTAAACTCTAAAAAGAGTAAATCTTTCGAAAATAATGTCAAGGTCACTTCCAAGGTTATTTTACTGCACTGACAAATAATCGTGTCTGTAGTTTCCCTGGTAGCAGTACAGTACAAAGTATCGTACTTTGGAAAGACGAATATACACGCCCGGGGCAGTTAAGTGGTTAAGGCCGGGTTTCTTTGAAGCTGTGGAATCATAAGGACTCTCTAGAGGACATATAAAATGCGCTTGACTAATGCCTGATCAATGTCATTGTCCCCCATTGACGCACATGGGGAATAAAATTATCCACTGGACACCAAAACAAAAATGCTGTAAGATAATCCAATGTTACACGCACATCGCGCCAGGTCGAATCCGGTACCAACATAATCGAGAGAGCGTCCAGATAAGGCTTCTCTATAACCCTTTTCAGTTTTCAAGGTCATCGTAGAAGCGATAGAAAGACATGCATACATATACATGCACAATTTTTCTTTGTGCTAATTTTTTCTTATTAGCAGCAGTAACCTTGCAGTTTGTTTTTATTATCGGCAGATTATACACCAAAGATACGACACCCTGTAATGATGACTGATTCCATCCATCCATCCATTCTAACAGTAGTAGTATCGCAGTTGGCCTAAATACTGATAATGAAAATACTTAATATTCTTTCCAAAAATACTTATTAAAAATTCTGGTAATGATTCTATTTTAAAAACCACTTAAACAGATAAAGAGCTTTAACATAATGGTAATTTTATTTAACAAGCTGACGGAACCTTGAAAATTTTTAAATTAGGCTTATATAATGGTACAGGAAAAATCTTGAGCAATTTCACAGCATTACAAGTACAAGTCGATATTTGAATAAAAATATAATAGATATAATCAAATTTATGCTTTCTTCCTGGGAATTTTTTTTATTATTTATCTTTGGTGGAAGAACGCGCAATTTATGCCATCAAAATAAAATTCAAATATCATGTAGAGGGGGGAAATTTTAAGTATTTTTTAATCTTTGCGGAAGCTAAAAAGGAAAAAAGAAAATAATGTCACATGAGATAATAGTAATAACTGGGGGAAAAAATAATTAAAAGGAATGGAACATTTTAAATTAAATGCGGAAATCTTTCTTCCACACCTCTTTTATTTACATAAAAATGGAAAATCTCCTGCGTACGCGTGAATGTACGCATTCAATATACATGGTTGAGGCCGAGTGGGTTTTATATGTAGCATTAGAGCTTCGCAATGGACAATTGGTGACGATCTGAGATTCATCGGTGGGGGTGGTCCGGATATATGCCAATACAATTTTGATATTTCGCGGAAAGGACGGCCTGCTTCGGTAATCCCCAGACGTAGAGTGCTGCATTAGGTCGAAAACCCGCAGGTTACCGCTAGCTGGTCGTGTGCGGGTCAGATTTGCATAATTTTTTATCCTGCGGGGGGTCTACAAACAAAAACTGTTTTCTTCGAAGAAATTTTTATGTTTTTTTTTTTTTTACGAATCTAACGTTCTGAATGCAGAGACTGGATGACATTCTCTTCCTCAATAGAAGGGGAAAAAAAAAAAAAAAAAAACTTGGCTCTCACAATATGAGTTTAATTACAATAACGTCAATATATTAATACTTAACGTTTAAAACTTTATGTACAAAAATTATTTGTCTTTCAACGTATATACACTATATCCTTCCTCATTTTGCTTTTTCACATATTATCAAAATACATGGAGCTGTGGATTTTCTTTAAATATAAGGTTTATACATTTGAAATTTTGTAATATCGTTCATTGAAGTTTTGTTCATAATTAGACATATATATTTGTAATTTTTAATGTAATATTTAATTTTCTGAAAGATCCTGTTGAATAATGTAACCACATTTTGTGTAATACAATTCCAATTAAGTGTCTTGTAACATAAATTTTAATATTATTTTATTGCGGATAAATTTATTTTAATATTATTTTAATGCCTTGGCTTCGGGTCGGATTGCGTCGGGTCAAGTTTACCCGATTCGCGCAAGACTCTACACCAGAAGTATTAGTTTCGGAACATGAAGGACATTATGGCCAAGATGAATTCATGAAATTTATGATTTTTATATCTTCGATTAAGAAAACAAAAAAATAATAAAATCGTTCTGGCACTTTTAAGTAAAAACAGTGGTTTTGATACTTGTCAACAGAGAAAAAAAAAAAAAAAAAAACCCTAAGTGATTATTAAAAAAAAAAAAAAAAAAAAAAAAAAAAAGAACTATTGCACTGTCCACTGTTTATTATAAATATATTATTCATCGATATTTTTAAATACACTTCTTATAATTCTTTAATAAGTATAGTCATAAGTATTTAATTGTTCAATTGTTAATTTATGAATAATTATAAAAATCGTAACAATAATTTACTTTGTTTTATATTCTCCCTTTAAAAGAAAAAGAAAATTATGTACTATATTCCACATATACCAAGACACCACATCTTCATCCCGGAATATCCCAAAGACGTCCTTGGAAGAAGATGTGTTTTACATATACAGTATTAAAAATGTATTTGAGTCTATTATTTACTTTATGAATATTATTATATTATAATTGGATGACAACGTTAGTTAAAATATAAGATACTTGGTCTCGTTTGATCGAGAGCTCGTGTGTGTTAAAATTTTAAGAAAAAGTAATTTTCTGGTTTTGAGTAGTAGTATTTTTCCGTTGGGAATAATGATTTTTGTATTTTCCAAATGTTTCTTTTCGTAAATTATATTCAACGTAGCTGTGTTCTTTTTTACTGTTATGTTATTTTTAGAAAAGCGCAGTAAGATAAAAGTGTGGATATTTAATTTACTGGCGTCCGCAGATAATACTAGTTTATTTATTTATTTATTTTTTTTTTTTTTTAAATAAAGCAATAGGAAACGGCAATTTTCCTTAGGTAGATTCAAAATTTGTGGCGTCCGCGACAGGACATTAGTGAAGAAACAACATGTTTCAAGCAGTAAAGGGATTTAAGAAAGATGATTTGATATATGTTGCGCCTGACATTGGCAAAGAGGTACCAGCCAATATTACTGTTTCTGGTTTAAAAAATATTATACTGAACAGTGAAGAATAGAAGAAAGATCCGGAATTTGTTCAAGAACTGTTAGGAGATGCCGTTGCTGAGCGAAAATTGCAATCAGCACAAGAAGAGAAAGCAAGGCAAGAAGGATAGGCAGAAAAAGAAAATAAAAGGACATTTGAAAGAATGAAAAAAGATAAAGAAATTTGAAATGAGAGATTAAATTAATGATTTTTAAAGAGATTTGCATTTGAAAAAATAAAAGTTGAAGTTGAGAAAGAAATCGAGCTCGCTAGAATTTAAGCTCAAAGTCGAGGTGAGTCTGTTCCATTAAATTCTCTATCTGATTTAAGCAATTGAGAAAGAAATTTTACGTTGCCTAGATTGGAATTTAGACAATCTGGCGATGACTTAACAGATTGGCTTCCTTTTTGGAGTCAATTTAACCCTTTCAGAGGCGGTGGTTGCATAGTGCAACCACAAATTTTAATTCAAAATTGCAAAAACTGTCCCCGGAAATTTTTTACAAAATTTTTCTTTTATTACTTAGACGAATAATTTCATTTATTTCTTGTCTTTTACTATTGTTGGTGATTTCTAGTGGCTGTTGATTTTAAATAAAGCTAATTTGCTTGCCCCTGAAAGTGTTAAGCAGATGCATAAAGATGCAGATATCGCACCGGAAGATTAAATTCCAATATTTAGTGCAAGCCACGGTTGCTGGTTCCCATGCAAGAGAAGTAGTTGAAAGCAGAGTAATAGGTTTCATATCTGTCATCCTTAGCTGAAAAAAACAATATCGCCAAGTTATGTGGTGAACATTTTTAATTCCTTTCAAAAATCATGGTTATTTTAACAACTTATATTAAGAGAGTAATGAAGAATATGAAACAATGTTTCGTACAATACATATTACGAAAATATACATCTGGCATGTATATTTTCGTATTACGTTTTCGATCGCCAAATACAAAAAACGCCAAGGATGACAGAGTTTTGAAATTTAAAATTAAAATTTTGTCAATTTGACAGCAAAATAACTCAATCTAACATATGCATATGATAACTAATACATATCTATACTCAAATACGGGGAATAAAATCGGGAAATAATTTTCTTGGATTTCTAATATTTTTTTACAAAAAATCCAATGGGCGATTAACAAAGGAAGTCTTTTTCTTGCATCCACGGACGATCAGTGACGTCACACTTCGCTTGCGTATAGGACACAGGACAAATATATAAATTGTTCTACTAAATAACTCATACGAAGATAGTGGCTCCAGCATCCACACATTTCAGGACACCAGTATTATGGAAGTGTTTAATAAGTTTTGGAAATAATTCCTGCACCTGCTGTTGCGTCGTTCTTGAGATGTTTCTTATAGCACGTATGTTAAAAAAATTATCGAACTTGCATCGAAAAACAAGGTTAGATAGATGTGAGACAGGAGCAGAGTTCTTTACTGCGCAAAGTTGTCAAAAGTGTCCAACATTGTTAAAAATGAATCATAGGAGGATAAAGAAGGAACTTGTTAAACCGTTCAAAACAGCTAAGCCACAACAAAAAAGAAATATAATTTTTTTTTCTCCCCCCCCCCCCTTTTTTTATACCTGGAAATTCTTTCTTTTAAATGTTGGAGAGGAAAAGCATATCTGCCAACCTTTCTCATTTTTAAATCAGATTTATCACAACTATCTTTAAAAAGAAATGTGCCACATATACTTTCGACGAACTGAAAACATTTATAAAAACTTTACAATATGCAGTCTCCTCTGAAAAACGGAGGACTTGGCATCTATGGAAATGGGTGTAGCAGAAATTTCAGTGTTGGGTACAACTGTATTGATTTATTTTTATTATTACTGAAGAGTAACAAACAAGTCGATATTTTTTGCTCTAGGGGTTATTGAAATGAAGAAGCCATCCTCTCCACGGAGGACCAAAATTGTGAAGTCCCTCAAGAAATACAGTTTTTAATGGAGTTTTTAACCGCTATGTCCAAAACAAAACTATGAACAAAGTACATCATCTGAAAACCTAGTGCCGAGAGGATAAGCACAAGTCCGCCTATATGCATGGTCTGTAGATCTCGGTGTGTCTGGTTCAATTTTAGGCAGTTGGTTGGTGGGTTGGTTGGGTTTTACGCCGCACTAGTGCTGCGCAGATGGGCAATTGACGACGGTCTGGGACTCACCCCTAGAGGTGGACCGGAGACGTGCTATCGCAATTTTGATCCTCCACGGAAGGGATGGCTCTCCGGCTTCGGTGACCCCCAGAGGTAAAATTTTTGATGGGAACATGGAGGACATTGCGGCCATGACAGATTTTACGTGCACCAGCCACCATTAGTGTACACGACGGTCTTTGGCCAGCTCGAGTACCGAACCCGCAATCTTCCAATTACGAGCCTGGTGCTCTACCGACTGGGTCAATTTTAGGCGGATGTCTGGCGTTATTTCTAGCACGTGTTGTAATCCTATCCCGCTATCTGTCCTCATTTCGAAGAAAACTTATAAGAGAATTTCAATTCAAGCAAACAAGATCTTGATTATGCGATAGTAAAATACAATAATTTACCATAAGTAGCGACATACATCTTACGAAATTTCGTTGGACAAGTGAGAATGAAGCACAGGAGACTTGCCAATACCGTCAAAAGAATGTCACTTTACTGAACTAAGAGTCAGAGAAACACAAATAAATAGCTAAGTTATATTACGCTGTATAGTTTGAACAAAAACTTCGAATCTTAGGATATCACTATATTATAAATTACGTTACTGTATCCGTTTTATTTTTGTGACTTTTCCGCTTCGTTCACCGTCACCAGAAACCGAAGCTAACGTTATTCTATGCGAAATTTTCTTTACAAATAACTTATTAACTAGTACATATTTTTAAATTCTTTTTTAACATTCTGAAAATTCCCAACTGTTACATGGACGGACCTTTTTTAAAAAATTATTTTTTTATTTTTTTATATTTTATTTTGAAGCTGCAAATTGCGAATTTTCAATATGTGAAATTTTTCCTTTTGTAATTTCAAAATAAAATATTAAAAATTAAAAAAAAATACACTTTTAAAAAAGGTCCGTCCATTTAACAGTTGGTAATTTTCTGAATGTGAAAACAGAATTTAAAAATATGTATCAGTTAATAAGTTATTTGTAAAGAAAATTTCCCATTGAATAACATTGGCTCGGGCGTCCGGCGACGGTAAGTGAAGAGGGCCGTTAAGATGATCCTCCTCCTCCTCCCCCACTTCTTCTTTTTCTTTCTTTCTTTTTAACCCCCCCCCCCTTGAGATTAATTTTAGTAAATCATTTTCAGCTGGGAAGGATTCTGAATCCATATGAATATCTAAACCAGAACAGCTATGAATTAATAACCAGCGTCTTTAACCACTTGGATAAAATAGGGGTACACCATTAGGAAAACAATTTCCCTCTGAAGATGGCATTTGATATGCATGAAAAATTAAATTATTTCTCTAACAAAAAGAAATATTTCTCTTTTGTTTTTGATAGTGTAAATTGTAGTAACAGGGCAGGGGCAAATTCGTCTCTCCGTCTCCGCAGAGAGTCTGTAAATTTCGGAGTACCAGGTTCGATTTCAGGTGGTGGTGATGCTTCCTGGATATCGCCTCCAGGTTCTTGGTGTTGTAATTATATCAAGTACTATATGTCCTAATCTCAACGAAGACTTACAAACAAACATCAGGTCAAGCATATGAGTCTGATATATGTGTAAACAACTTAAAAAAAAAAAAAAAAAAAAAAAAAGCCGGATTTTTCGACCAACATTTAAACTACCCATTTCTCACCTCAGATGACACATGAAAGAAAAAAAAAAAAACCAAGAGAAAGCACATTTTCCACGATATTCATACACACAGAGGTAAATTTAGAAAGGCAAGAACATTTTGGAATTGATAAGAAAATGATTTTTGGTAAATAATGTTTTGTTTTTCTTTGGAGGTCTGTAAACCCTGAGGGGTAGACAACCGCAAGCGTGATACCGTAGTGACTCTGTCATTATCAGAACAGTCGGCGCCCTTTCTCTCATTGCAAACATGGATGCATTTTAAAAACGCGGTAGATAGAAGGGTCGGTGGCGGCAGGTGCCCTTCCATGCGTAGCGAAAGCAGTTGGCCACGTGTGGAAGACCTTCAACTTGGCCAACCCTTTTCTTCTACATTCAACTTTTCAAGGACAGTCGATTGCGAGAGGATTCCAGTTTTTTCCACGCGAGATGCGGCACAAAGATAAAACAACAACAAAAGTAAAATTATGCGAATCCATGAAGAAAAAAAAAAAAAAAGAGCCACCAAAAGCAGTGCAATGACAGGTTTTGTTGGTCGCGTAATCTGCTGCAATAGCCAGAACTTCCTAACGCAGAAATAGATGCCACTTGTTTCAATGCCATTGAAAACTACCTAAAGGGGAAAACAATGAGTGATGTAAAAGGTTAAAAATCAAGAACATTCGCTAAATTTCAGTTCATTTCACAATGATTAAGGCACAAACAGAAAAAAAAGAGATCCAACCGGGACGCCTCCTATGTGTAGTTTGTGAAGGAATAAGCTATAACACAGTTAAAAAAACCGAAACATAAAACAAAAGTTATTCATTTGTTTATATAGTTAAACTTTTTGCATACAAGTAAAAACATAATCCAAATTTATCGGTGTGCAATCAATTATATCTTTGCGTATAAAATAAAGAGAACTAACAAAATTGGTGGTGGCCAACGAAAGCTAAAATGTAGCAGTAGTAAGAATTTTATAAGGCTAATTGAGGTAAGATTAATTCTTGACATGCGATTTGCAACTTTTGTATCCCCTCCGTGGATGATTAAAATTGCGATGGCATGTCTCCAGACCATCCCTAGGGATGAATTTCAGACCGTTGCCAAGAGTCGAGTACGTAATCTAGTGCGACGTTAATTAACCCAATAATAATAATGAAACTTCTCTGTTCACTTGTTTGGCACGAACAAGTTACCGGATAACATTGATATTTCACACGTCTTAAATTTGGGAAGAAATTTCACGACAGTTACAAGATCTTTGGAATAAATCTTGAGCACGTACCGCTATGTATACATATCGTTGCATATGCTGCTATCACAAAAAAAGAGATCATCCAGACTACTTGTGGGTCAGAGAATAGCTAAATGTCATTCACTGATTGGTCAGTTTTCATGATTACAGCCTGCGAAAACCGAAATTTTACCGTCAGTTAATATTAAAAATGCTAGAATGTCCACTTGTTAGGTTCTTACGAGCTATACAAATAATCCTCATGAACGTTAAATAGGGATGAAACTACTTAACATACAAAAACCCAGAAAACTGCAACTTGCATGCAGATAAGGAAGACTTATTAATGATATATCGTATGGCTACCTATAATAGGTAATAATTTGAGAGTTCTTAATATATTATAAGGCAAATTAAACATTCAAAATGAGAAATTTTTATGAAAACAAATTAACATGAAATTCACAGAGAGCAAAAATTTCAAAAACCCTGAATTAAGGGGGTAGCCCCTGAAAAATTACCTTCACCCTTAGTTAAAGTTGATTTTTACATCCGAATCAAATGTGAATACAACTTATTTATGTTAATTTTAAAAAAAGATAAAAGGCAACAGAATAGGTTAGGGACTGAGTTCTTAATCAGTGTTGTTACATTTAAGAAACAGTTGTATAAACAAAAATGCACAAAATTTTTCATACAATTTAATAACTTATTTGAACGAATGTTATGATTTGGATTGCATAAATGCGTCTCTTTATTATCATGTAGATTATATCTCTGGGGGTCGACGAAGCGGGAGAGCCATCCCCTCCGTGGAGGATCAAAATTGTGATGGCATGTCTCCGGTCAATCGTTAGAGGGTGTGTCCCAGACCGTCGCCAATTGCCTATTGTGCAGCACTAGTGGATGTTAAACCCAACCAAACCAACCCTTACCATGTACATTTTTACCAAACGTTTTTTAACAGTATAAAGCAGATAATAAATAATTATTCGAATCTAATATTGAAAAGAAGAAATCTAAGTACAAATACCGCGTGGTTTTCAAGTTTTGTAATATACAATTAATTATCAATACAAAGTATAACAAAATACTAAGTCTAATACTCATACTGTTGTGGAATCGATTGTCTTACTGTTAATTTATTTCAGAGATACAATGTATTAAATAATAATAGAGTGGAGCTACCGACAGTCCCTTTTAGGAGCAGACGGAATTGGCAGACGTCAAAGAGAAAACAAGAATGTTTTAAACAAATTATATACCATCTTTATTTAATTCCATAGACATCGCAAATAAAATATAATTACAAATTTGATTAACTATCAAAATAATATATTGCGCATGCTCTATATCCCACAGTGGAATACTATTTATCCCAAGACCCTAAAATGGCATAACTGAAATGAATAATTGTTTTTTACGCGAAAATTGAGTAAAAGTATGGCAAGTACTTACTGTGCGATTTACAATTACAGGGTTGGTTGCGAATTCATGAAAAAATACATTAAATTTATTTAGCCAGAGAAAGATTTTTTATTTTTTGCACTGATCTGCATGAAAATCAGCCCCAACACTATTTTTGCAAACTCTTATGTCAAATGACCTCCTGAATCCGAATATGATATTCATTTCGCCCTATCACCCACCGTTTTGGAGGGACTTCCCCTTATTTTTATCACATTTCGGTAATTTAATCGCTATAACTTTGATTTGTGGGGGAGGGGGGAGGATTTTTTAACTGTTAAATATCTTCTAAGGGGCTGCAGAAGTGAAAAAATTCTGAAAAATGAACATTTGCAGCAAGGGGGAAATTAAGGAGGGGGGGGGGATTTGCCACTGAAATTATGAATTACATTTATTATGTTTTATTAATTAATTAATATTATTATTTATTATTCATTGTATTCTTTTGTTTTTAAGTGTTAAAATAATTCTTTTCCATTCTCCAAATCAAATTCATGGCTATAAAATTATCGAACATGATAAAAATTGTAGGAGGGTGTGGCGTCCCAAGAAAATGGTGGGTGATGCGGCAAAATAGGTGTCATATTCGGATTCAAGAGGTCATTTCACACAAGAATCAGCAAAAATGGTGTCAGGGCTGGATTTTTTTTTTTTTTTTTTCAGCGCAGTCTTATTCCTCTCATTATCAAAAATATTATTTTTAATTAGGTTTAGCAATCATGGGGAACTGATATATTAGTCTTATTTTATGAATTTAATTATCATAAAAACCAGATTTCCAGTACTGAAAACGAAATAAATACCTGAATTCAGGTAAATCACCTGAACACAATCTCCCCCCCCTTTCATTATAATATTTCAATATAATTCAAAGTATGCAAAAAAAAGAAAACGTATATAGTTACTTCCTTTCTCTCTCATATGAAATATGAAAAAACATTTTCTAATTTGTAGCGCAGCATGCAACCTCAAGGATTTCAGAAGAAATCAAGCGCATCTTGTAGCACCTTATAAGGGCGCCCATGAACGAAAGGAAAATCTAAATTTTATGCTTAAGAGGTAAACAATGAGAAATTCGATGTCAAACAATAAACAACTGCGCCCACATAAAAGTGTAGTCAATTTTGAAAAAAAAACAGCCGACAAAAAGTAATCCTCTACCATCCGTAATTCAATTCTTTTAAACAAGAAAATGAACAATGAAAATGTTATTTGGTTACAACGTAAAAAATATCGTGCATACGTTATGGCTCTCGTTTCAATGACATTTAACATCATCATACTTCCTCATTTAGCACCGGCATTTCATTTTCGGATTATGAAACATAAGTAACTATACAGCTAACATGTAAAAAAGTCATAAGAAGTATTATTAAGTATTTCGTGTGTATTATATTTTCACGGAATTGATTATACCAAATGATTAGTCTAAAATTATTATTCATTTATTTACTATTGTAATCAAACAATTATTTATTGTGTAAATTGCACAGGATGAAATGAAAGATAAAATGGAGAATATTGTAGTATAGTATTTAAATTGTTTGGACATTCTAGCATCTCAAATTAAGTTTTAGACCAATATATATTTTTTAATCTTCTTCCAAGAACTCTACCCATGACTGTTTATATGAAATTGTTGTAGAAAAACTCCCTATAGGAAAATAGGATGATAAATAAATAAAAGTTCTAATCTTCACGGATTTAGCTTTTTTTTTTTTCCTCCAATAATAATCAGGGGTCGATCCAAGTTGTTATTTTTGGGTCCCTTTTTTGTGAAAAACAAAATATTTTTGTGAAATTTTTATTTATTTTTGTGAAATATAAAATATTTTTGTGAAAAAGTAACATATTGTGTAAAATCTTCAGTTTTTACAATCACTTTATGTAATGTTTAATATCAAGTTAATAGAATTTCGCTGAGCCAAATTAAGGCAGTAATTAAAATTAATACTGAAAATATGAAAACATTTAATAAAAGGATCATTTTTATAAAACAAAATCTTGTGAAGTGACCCATTTTATAAATTTGAATTTTGTGAAGGGTCCCTTTTTATGGATTTGAATTTTGTGAAGGGTCCCTTTCTATGAATTTGAATTTTGTGAAGGGTCCCTTTCTATGAATTTGAATTTTGTGAAGGGTTCCTTTCTATGAATTTGAATTTTGTGAAGGGTCCCTTTCTATGAATTTGAATTTTGTGAAGGGTCCCTTTTTACTATGTGGAATTTTGTGAAGGGACCGCAAAAGGGACCCAGATTTTGCCTGGATCGACCCCTGATAAATAATATAAATTTTGGGTTACGCTGAGCTCAAAATAATTAACTCAAATCAAAATAATGAAAGGTAAAAAGGAACGATTCAAGTAAAGTCTTCGTACAAAAGCATGTATTATATCACTGTAGGACGAAAAAGAGAAATATGAAAAACAGCAACAGCATCGCTGCTTCTTTTACGAGGCAGTTGTATTCTTATTACTGAAGTTTTATTTTACTTGGACTCTCGCTCATTACGAAATTATTAAAATATTATTTTTAAGCACACATATTAAAATTTCATAAGAAAGAAAAGAAAAGCATAGCTGTCAACATTTCTAATTTTTTAATCAGCTTTATCACCACTTTTTTTTTTTTTTTCAAAGAATATGTCACATATATTTTCGACGATTAAAGAGAAGTTGAAAGCAATTATAAAAAAAAATTCTGGAAGATTTGGCATCTATGGACAATATTTACAATTTTCTCTGATATTTCCCTGACTTTTTTCAGTAATTTCAAATTCCCTGACTTTTCCAGGTTTTCCCTGTTCTCCCTGACCCGTGGGAACCCTGAATTGTGTAACTTTATATTCGAGATAAAACATTACAATCTCATCCTATATGTATAAGTAAAAGCAATTTTATTGACATTTATCTAAAATAATCACATTTTTAATGTTTTATCACTTTAGGATTAAATACGCAATATACGTACTTAAAAAAAAAAAAAAAACTGGAACAAGAGTTTTGCTCAATAATTTTACTAATCAATGATACGGTTACTTACCACAAAATACACAATCAGAAAGTTTTTTTTTTTTTTTTTCCCCTTTTCCCTTGAAGCATGGGATGTTCATAACAAAAAATTGGGTTAAGGTTGAGAAAATCGTAGTAAAGGTTAACAATTTTTTTTTTTTTTTTTTTTTTTTTTTACACTGCGTCGATAAGTTGCGCTTAGTGAAAACAAGCATGCAACAGTCAATATTGCAATACATGCGCAACTGGAATGCAAAAATTTCGGCTTGGAAACGCGAAATCAGTCGAAAACATCAAAATTAAACGACGGTATATTTCAAATGTCTAGATTCAAACCGAAGAAGTAAAAAATAATGCAAGTCACGAATATTATAGTGACACTACTTAGTTGTAAGGCGACCGTTGAAAAAGAATCATTTCATTTTATTTATTTCACTTCAGTTAATCATTTGCTAGCAAGCCCGTGCGAAATATTCGCACTTTATTTTTCTCTTCGTTACCTTAAAAATTTAAAATAATTATTAATATTTTATAGACGTCATTTTTTTATATGCATGAGCAAATTTAATATCATATATATATATATATATATATATATATATACGTAAAAACATGTTTCATTTTATGCTGAAAGAAAAAAAAAAAAAAAAAAAAAAATTACAACAATTAAAAATTTAAATGTCTATTTTAAAGTTATGTCTGTTTTTCTGAATCCATCGGATTAAACAGCTTATCGATCGGACAATTAGATTTTTTAAAATTAACTAAAGTGTGAAAATAATTAATATTTTAATGATTTAATATTTTATGGTGGCAACTTGCGTTCACACACAGACAGAATCCAAAGAAATCGCTCAAGCCTTTTTAAGCGTGACAGAGTCAGGCACTGATGAGCGTAAGCTATATATGCTGATTGACAGCTATATATGCTGATTGACTTTTTACCGAAATAAATAAGAAAATGTGAGATAAATTAGCAACGCCCTTTTGATTTGAATTTGCAACACTTGAAAAGTTCTATGATAACATTATGATTATGTTACATAAATATGCCTGCCCCCCCCCCCCTTCCCAAGAGATGAAAGTAGGAAACTGACAAAAAGTCTGAAAACATGTGTTTTTACAATAAAAAAAGAAACACATACACAAAATCATACGTTCTATAAGTGAAAATGGAGAATATATGAAAATGAGTTGTTTAAGAACATGTAAAAAGAAAGAAAATTAAACAAAATAAGAATATTTAGAAACAAAAAATATATGAAAATTAAAATAAGTCTGATATTCCAACAAAAGTCTAAAAAATCATATCGCTTTTTTTTTTTTTTTTAATGAAAGTATCTCTAATATAAAAATTTCATTCTTTAATTGAATTTTTACTTCCTTATACGATATTGTAATTCCTATTTGCGAAATTGATTTTATATCTCGCATAGATAAAAAATGAATCATCGTAGAATGTTGCAAATTTATATGTGTGACTGTCATGATATCTAGTTGTACACCTGCGCGTTTCGTCTTAATACGAGTTCTCGTTTTAGAGATATCCGCGACTTTACACGATTTTTTGTGACGTCTGTATGTGTGTGTGTGTGTGTGTATGTATCTCGCATAACTCAAAAACGGTTGGACACAGAACGTTGCAAATTGGTATATAGGTTTGTTATAACATCTAGTTGTGCAACTCCCTTTTTGGTCTTTCTGTGACCTTCCGTTTTGGAGATATTTACGAAAATTATATTCATAATGACCAAATATACAAAGGTTTTGGCCATTATATATGACCTACCATCATAGCGATTTCAAAATAAGCTAATGATAGAGCCCGTAATGATATTATTATGAAAGTTGTCGACATTTTTGCGTGTAGAAAGTAATTTGTAAGGACATAAACAGGTTCTAGTCGACGAATGCATTTTATTTAATAAATATTCAGCCTGTAATGATATTTTTATGAAAATGGCCGACATTTTTGCGTGTAGAAAATAATTCTTAAAGACATAAAGAGGTTCTACACGACGAATGCACTTTAATGAATATTCAGCACGTAGATAGAGCACGTAATGATATTGTTATGAAAGTTCCCGCCATGTTTGGTTGTAGAAAGTAATTCTTAATATTCGCAGGTTCTAGTCGACGAATAAATTTTATTTTGTTTTAGTCTTTTTTCTCATTTAAACAATTTTTAAAGAAATTAGTTCAGCGCTATAAACCAATGAATCTTTCCGGAAAATTAGAGAATTCTGTTCTTATTGAAGTTAGATCTTCCAAACTTTGGCAACCCTGAACTACAATTTTTTGCCAAATATGGTAGCCAAGTCGCCAAATTCGACAAAATCGATGCCAAGACCAAAATCAGCGTTAGCTACAAACTTGGCGACTTGGCGAGATTAGCGATCAAATTTGGCGGCAAATATTGTTTCCGGATGGCCAGAATTAGTAAATCCTTTCTCAATTTTAACTGAATTAATTGTTTCGGTAAAATGTATTGTTTTTCACCTCTAATTTTCGATAAAGAGAACAAAAGTAGGCCATACTCGAATGATTTTCATTAAACTCTAAGTTATGAATTTGCAATGAGAGATTCTGTAATAAGCCATTTCTAACTTAAAAAAAAAAAAAAAAAAAAAGAAGAATATTTGTTTGGCGGCATATATAATTCTATTATCATGACTTTTGTGGTTGGAGTAGCAGTTTTTCAGTCCCCCCCCCCCGGTTGGAACCTGCCTGTTCATTTACGAATCAGTTACCTCACACAAAAATGTCAATGTTTTCATAACAATATGTATACTCCAATGGGTGTATAAGGAAGTCATGTGATGTCCATATCAGATTTCTCTTTAATAAGAAAAAGGTAAAAAATTAAAAAAAAAAAAAAAAAAAAAACCCAGGAAACTTTACAATTTTATATTTTAAAATTCATATAAATCGATAAGTACGCTGACTTTTAGAATGTTTCTCCATAAAGAATTTCTTAATGATATTCTGAGAAAATGTACTTTCACAGATATGACAAACTTTTAATTTATTTCGAAGCACTGTTAGCACCCGTCCCCTCCCCCTTTTTTTTACACCACTTTATTTGTAATGAAACTTTCTCTAATGTTTCATTACGATTAAACAAGAAGAAAAATACCCTTCAAAAAAAGTGGTTTGGAAAAAGGGTGGGTTCTAACAAGGTTCCAGAATAAATCAAAATGTTGGCATGCATATCTGCTTTCACTGCTCAAAGCAAGGCAATTTGAGGTGAAAATGTACGAAATTAACATGCATTATTATTGTCTTGATAATGAATAAAATGGAGTTTCTTTTTTTTTTATTTCAATTAAGTAATCTTTGGTCACAATTTACTGCCCCTTTAAGGCGATGTATTCGAAATTGTTATATACCACTACACATAGTTGAAAATCGACGTGAAGGTCCCACTTTCAGAAAATTTTAATAAGACTTCTAGCAAATCTTAAAACTTTTAAGATAAAACAAGCATTGAAATTATCAAAATGCATGCAAAACGGTTCGAAGATCTGATCAAAATGCCATTCATGCACAATTTTCTAAAAATTCTTTGTCTTTATAGAAAAATTAAAAACACCATTCAATAAAAAAATAAATAAATAAATACACTTCTAATAAACTTTATATAGATAAAAAATGATTTTATAAATGTGTTAGGAAAAAGGCAATATGAATCTAAGAATAGCTTTAACGATCTATAAATCGTTACAATCATTCACAACCAAATTCGCCCCACTCCAGTAGATTTAACAAATGATGATTAGGGACTTTTTGAAAAATCGATTGACAATTTAGAAGGGAAAAGCAGTGTTCAGATATGGCTGTCATGCGCTTGCAGACGAAAAGCTGGATCGGCATTGAATTGTCATGTCAGTGTCAGTAATATGCATTATTCATCATTCAAGAAGTTAAAAATATAGAAAAAGGAATCAAAAGTTGGCCGAGAAATCGGTCGTAGGCAATTAAGTATACCTAAAAATTGATTGTTTTAAACGTGTAACGTATATAATAGAAAGTAAATATCAAAATTTGAAATGCTGAAAAATAGCGTTGTCAAAGTTGCTATTTTTCCCCCCTGATTTTGACGACACTATATTTACATAGCAACTTGCCCCTTAAACAATCGTAGAAACACACTATGAAAGATTACTATATACATATAGTGGTCAAAGAGTCGAGGGGGGGGAGGGAGGGGGAATAGAGCCGTACCAACCCTATAAAAATTTTATTAGAGAACTTTGTTACTATTATCATATTACACTTTTTGTGAAATTGATAGTCATTTATCTTTTTCTTTTAAAAGGAATTTTGATTTGACAAACTGTATTAAAGAATAAAATTATAATTCTGTAGTCTGAATTAACTGTGCAAGTTAAGGATCTTGAAGCAGATTTTTGTAAATATGTTTGTTAAGGTTTTCATCCATTAAAAAATACAATGCATTTTTAATTTGCATCTATGCATTTATTTGGATCAAATGCTATCTGAACAAAAATCGTAATAGATTTTTACTAATTGGTATAAAACAAACAAGGCCGTAGAGTTTCGGGGTGGGGGGGCGAAATTTTACACACTGACGAAAATGTTTCACACTCAAAATTATGTACAAATATTTGAACTCCCTTCGAAATAGTTTTCTGCCTACGGACGCTATAATGGGCGCATGATAATAATTTTATTCGATTTACACATCCGTTTAAATAGAACTGAAACCAAAATTTAGCATTACTGAAATTTTTTATAACGCCAAAATATCATATGACTCTCTCTTTCTCCCCCTCCCCCCCCCCTCTCCCCTACACACACACACACTTTTTCTTTTTTTTTCACTTTTAATTAACATTTGTATTCTATATGATGCCTTTCATTAAAATTTCAATTCTACATTTCACCTGGATAGATTTCTAATAAACCCGATACCATTGTGTTGATTGATTGAAAGATATTCAAAATTTGTGGAAAAATAATTATTACATAGGAACAGAAATAAATTTATTTCTAAATCATAAATTCGATCTCAGCAGCACATCACGTTTCTGTGTAAACTAATTAATTAAGGTAGCAGAAGGATTACAAAATGTATAATTTTTTAAAACGTTATCACATATACGATCTTCTCTATTCCAATATTATAGCAAAAAAGCAGTTATTATCAACAAATGCAATGAAAAAAAATATGGTGTGAAACAACCACACGACTTCCATTACCCGCTATTACACGTATTATATTGCACTTTTTGGAGATAATGTGATTAGAAGACATAGAATTGACCTAATGAAATAGACAACTAAAAATTTTCTGGTAACAGAAAGTTAATACACGGGTAAAGACAAATAAAACAGAGTTTACACAACGAGTAAAAAAAAAAAAAAAAGAGTTTATTTATTATTATTATTATATTTTTTTTTAACACCAATTTCAGAGATTTAAAAGTAATCTATCTGATCAGGATGACTGTTAATTTTCCTGTAATAACCGCGCAAAGTGTGAGAAAGGATATCTAAAATGGGTTTACGTAACAATTTTCAAGAAAATCGTTAGAGCCGTTTTTGAGATACAGTCTTTTACCAAAATTTGACATATTTAATTGTTAAACAGAAAACAACAATTCCATACAAAAGGATAGTTAAAAGAGGGTTAATATTGCAAGTTAATATATACAGCCGTTTTGAAAGGAACGCACTTGCAGTAGCTGAAATTCAGCTTTTATACAGGACGCCTATCAATTTTCCTGAACTAACCAACTATATCATTCGAAAGGGCATCTAATAGACTGTTTATACAGAAAGTTTGAAAAAAAATCGTTAGAGCCGTATTTCAGATATGGACTTACGGTTTCACTTCCGGTTTCGGATGTCCCATTTCTGTTTTTTCAATTTTCACCAAAATTTAGAAAATTCATCTGTACACCTGAATTGTCTCAATTCTGAAGTTTCGTGGTTCTATCTTTATTAGTTTCGGAGATATATTAGTCGGAAGATCCCCCCCCCTCTACACATACACACTGACTAATTGCAAAAACCACTTTTTTGGACTCAGGAGACCTTAAAAACATGTAAATCAGGTGAAAACTCGATATCGAATTTTTGGACCGAATACAATACTTCCATTACCTGCGGTAGTCGGGTAATAGAAGTAATAACTGTAGTTATTGATAATATTAAATTTCAATGGGAGACGAATCAAAAAATCTTCAGAATCAAAATGCTAAGAGCAACATGATTTGCGAACAATTAGTAATTCCTTTGTCTCCCCCCCCCCCCCCCCCCCGTCCTCCATCTTTTTTTTTTTTTTTTTTTTCAATTTTTAAAACAGTTATTTTAAAAGAAAATAACGTTATTACATTTAATGTTACGAGATTAAATAACCAATTACAAGGGGGAAAGAGCAGTAACATGAAATCGAAATACAATACTTTTGTCAGTAATTTATTTATTTTTAAAAATGGCCTACACAACAAAACAGTTATATTTCTTTTCTTTAAATTTCCTTGAAAAGGTCAATTCTTTAAATCAGAGTTTATAGGGGAGGAGCAATGGCATGGCCTTTTTTTTTTTTTTTTTTTTTTTTTTTTTTAACAAAACTACCGTGGATTTAGAATTTTTTATCATTTATAGGAAACATATTTTAAGTAATATCTTATCATTAAAATAATATAAGAATAAAATTATCAGTTTCTTTAAATAATTCATTCTGAAAATGCCTCACATTCTAAATCCTTGACTTGCCGTTTAATAAATTTCGAACAGATTTCTTTGAAGTATTTTTCAAATAGCCTTTTTAACAACCGCCACCGTTATATCGCAACCACTCGATATGTTTCGTTTTTTAATTTTATTTACTTCTTTTTACTTAAATATCCTTTTCTATTTATTATTTTCTTCTATATTCAACAGAAGAAAGTATTGGATTCGTAAAAATTTTCGACCTCGGGTTTTTGATGGATTTACACGTTTTGAGAGCTGTAGAACACGATTTGACCATTTTTAGAAAATGTCTGTCTGTCTGTGTGTGTGTGTGACAAAATTTTGTGACGACTGTATCTCAGGTACTACTGCACAGAATTTCTTACAAATTGATACGTAGTTACACATTGACATAAATTAGCGCCTATCAACTTTTGGTAAAAATTGTCTAACTGCTTGCGTTGCCATCCCGCCTTTTCTAAATTTTTAACATGGAGGTATAGGACAAAATTTTGTATAAATGTGCATAAAGGGAATTATTTGTAATAGAGATAGTCAAGTGGGGGGGAAAAAATTGTGTATGTAAATTTTCATAATGGGTATCTTTCAAAAGAGCTCGCCAATACATTTAAAACGAATGGTTGAACCATCGATCTGAGATAATTTAAAATAAAGTTATCGATTTTTTTTTTTTTTAATGTAATATTGAGAATAAATTGACTTTTTTTTTTTTTTTTTTTTTTTTTTTTTTTTAAGTGTTATACTACTTCTCTAATACGGAAATCGTTTGCATTATCATGGAAGATAATTTTTTTTAATAATAATTTTAATAAATTATTTTTACTGAGTGAATTTGTATAGGAAAAATCTAGAAGAAAGTCATGTAGTGGCCACAACATACTAGTTTTTTTTTTTTTTTTTTTTTTTAATTGTTGAAAAATGTAAACGAATTAAGTTATGTTAAAATAGTAATAATAATAAACGGTAATGTATGAATTATATATTCATTTGTGTAAGCGATTACGCAAGAAATTTTGGCTTATAAAGTGATCTGGAGGTTGGTTGTATTAACTCTATTCTATGAGAGTTTATGAAATACAAGAAGTGGAAGCTTCTTTAAGAAATACAAACAGAAGACATCCAAAAAAAGATTTTCATAACAAAAGGAACAACCCTTTTTGAAAGCTGATAGTAGGAAAAAAGTATAACCAAACTGAAAGTAGGAAAAAAGAGAGAAAAGGAAAAAAGAAAAGAAAAAGCGGAAAGATGTTGAAGACAGAAATATCACTGAGCAGATGCAGACTATCATAAAACAAGATTTCAGTGAAGAGAGAAGTTATAATGCTTATACATTACATCGCGCCATATTGACCTTTATCTGAACTCTGTTCATAGGAGTAGGTTTCACGTGATAACACTTCAACAATGTTTTTGGTATCAACACCATTTTTCGGTATCGACAATGCAAAAAATCTATCTCAAAATAAGATTTATTAATGGCATTACACATCTGTAGTAATTACTATCGATATATCTTTAATGAGTGTTTTCTCTATTCTTTTCTTCTCTCTCTCTCTCTTTCATCGTAAGAAATCATAGAAAATTAAATTTTATTGAATCAAAAAATCCCGAACGAAAATTATAAACTAACGATAAAAGCCACATTTTTATAGTTAAGAGGCTAAAATAAATAAATAAACAGAAGACTAAAAACAGCTTTAAACAGCTTGAACAAATAATTTTTGTATTATTTGCATGGTAATTCATTATTCTAATAATTTTATTTCTATATGTTTTGTGCGTGTCGGATATTTTTACAGCACAGATTAAAAACATGTTGCCAGTCGAAAATTTATTCCAGAAAATAGCAAAGACCCTTTCGCAATCCACTTTTTATGGATTTACATTATTTTTTAATCGTCATTGTATTTACTTCATACAACTACAGACAAAGACAATACAACATTCCTGTTTCAAATAAAAAATGGTTATTGTTTTTGTTTGTCTACTGATCTATGCTTCAAAGAATGTAATATTTAAATAGTATTAACAAACGAATGAGTAAGAATGCTCGAAATAATCGAAACAAACAATTTTTGCATTTTTCTATTCCTTAGGAATTTATTTATTTACACTTATTTATGCAACAGTGATGCCAGATAGTCGAAAATTATTTCCCCAAACAGGTCTTCAAATTTCCCCAAATCAGGGGTTTTTTTCGAAAAAATCCCCAACTTGATTTCTACTAAAAAGGGAAAATAAAAAATTTTCAAAAAAAAAAAAAAAAAAAAAAAAAATATATATATATATATATATATATATATATATATATATCAAGCAGATTTAAGTGGATTTAAGCTCAGATTTTTCCCCAAATGAAGGCAATTTTTTAAAAAAACCTCCAAATAACAATAAAACTATTCAAAATCCCTGGTCGTAGGGATAAATCATTACGTTGCCAACATTGACAGAAAGTTGAACTCCCCAGATTTGTCCCCAAAAATTTTAGAATTCCCCAAAAAAGTCCCCACAAACATTTGGTCCCCAAAATTGGCCCCAGAAGCCTCAAAAATTCCCAAAATGGGGACAAAATCTCCAATCTGGCATCACTGTTATGCAATGTTTTATCATCTTTCAAATAGTTTGTAATGGAAGTTTTATTTATTTATTTTTTTTTTTTAACCCGTTAGTAGTCGCTAGTTGGTCGATTTGCCGCCCATCCTTCATTATTGCCAGATTTTTACTTTCCGAACACTATAGTGAGGAAAGTATTGTAATCATGTCAAAAATCCGAATTTGAGATTTTGATGTTTCTATACGTTTCGAAGTCCAATGAGTCCGTTTTCACTATTTTTGCGATGATGTATGTATGTGTGTGTGTATGTCTGTGAGTGAACACGCTAGCGTCTAAACGCTTTGTTCGAATAAGCTGAAAGTTGGTACGTATATTATAAGTCACCATAGTACGAACCCTATAGATTTTGGTGAATCTAGCACTTATAGTTTTTTTACAGGGACACAAAGAAAAATTCTTTATCATTATGGCCTATGGGACCAAAATCTTAAAAGTGCGATAGCATCAAAACGCCTTATTCAATTGAGCAAAAAATTTATACACATATTATAGGTCACAGATACTCAATTTGTATAGATTTTGGAGAATCTAGCATTTATAGTTTTTTTACAGGGACACAAAGAAAAATTCTGTATCATTATGGCCTATGGGGCCAAATTTTTAAAAGTGTGATAGCGTCTAAACGCCTTATTGATCTGAGCAAAAAATTTGTACACATGTTATAGGTGACAGTTGCACCAACTGTATAGATTTTGGAGAATCTAGCACTTACAGTTTTTTTACAGGGAGACAAAGAAAATTTCTTTATCATTATGGCCCATGGGACCAAATTTTTAAAAGTGCGATAGCATCTAAACGCCTTATTCAATTGAGCTGAAAATTTATATGAATGTTATAAATCAATGTTGCACTAACTATAAGCATTTTGGTGAATCTAGCATTTATAGATTTTTACAGGGACATAACGAAAAATTCTTTATCATTATGATCTATGGGCTCAAAGTTCAGTAGCGTTAAATAAAACATCGTGTAATATATGGAGAAAAATACTCAAAGACTCTATTATGGTTTTATCTTTGTTTGTTTAACAACTCCTCTTTCTTTACTTTATCTACAAAACTGTTAATTACTCAATCTTCGGAAAGTCCAGTGGAGTCACTCCAGATTTTTTTATTCAATAGCCACCAAAATTTTTTAGAAGTGGCATTTGATATATATAAAACACGAAGAAAATCGATTTAACGTCGATCACATCACTACTTAAAATTATTGGTGACAGTTAAATAAAAAGTGCGCAATATGTAATAGGTGGCGCTGTCTATAGCAACTACTAACGGGTTAAACATTATCTACAAATAAAATAATAGTTAAAAATTAAAATTTATTATTTATGATTACGATTTAGTACTAACGCTTTAAAGGGACTTCTAAGCTCTTCCCTTCCCACAATGAAAGAGAAAAATGGACCAAAGCTAAGATTTTTAAAAAATTATTTTGTTTAAAGAATGCGAACTTAAAAACTGGAAAACATTATTTCAAATTCCAATTATTATTATTATTTTCGATTTTCTAAAAAAAATACTGGATAAAATGGCCTTTAAACCTCAAACATGCAAAGAACATTCATAAACTTACATTTCACAGTACCAATATAGTCATGAGTTCAATTAGGGAACCAACCACAAATTGAAGAAAAACACAAATACTCTCGATTAAACTGTATCATAAAAAGCTACATTTCACTTACTATGTAAAATAAAATAAAAACCTCTTATGGCATGTAACTGTAATATAATTTTATTTATTTACTAATATTTACGAGTTCATAAGCAGTTTTTCACAAAAAAGAAATTTTGCAATGCGGATAAAGTAATTGGGTCACCAAATTAAATACGAGGCATGTGAAAAAAAACCTTCTTTTTAAAGTAGTCATTCTTTTTTTTTTTTTTTTTTTTTTTTTTTGATAATTTGCTTAATTTTTACTGTAGTTAAATGAACTTTTGAGAAAAATTGCCCGATATACCTAGTTTTCAATCTATGTAATTAGAAAAAAAAAAATTCTATCTTTCGCGCATGCACAGTATTTTTTATTTATTTATTTATTTATTTATTTATTTTTACTACAGATATTCATATTTCAGTTATAAATAATGTGTGTATTTTATGTTTCAAAATAAAGGTGTTTTTTTTTTTTTTTTTTTTTTTATGTTTTGTTATATTTTTTCTTCAAGTTTTTGTAAAATTTTCTTCAAATCCATTCTTGTTGTAAGGAGGAAAATAAAACCTTGCCAAAAAAAAAAAAAAAAAAAAAGCAATAATTGTAGGGGGGAAAAAATATCTGTCTAAATAATTGTGCGATTTCCACAAAAAAGTCATACAAAATATTGTACATAGTAAATGAAATGATGTGTAAAAGTTACAAGTCATTCGTAGATTTTTATGATACAGGGTAAGCCAAAGAATTTGTGCTTTTATTCAATTTGTGATTGCTCCCCTAACTGCACTCGTGAAAAAAAAAAAAAAAAAAAAAAAAAAAATCGATTCTGGAAAGTGTGAGTTTATAAATCTTCCTTGCATGTCTGAAGTTCAAGACCAATTCAGTATTTTTTTAGTTCTTAGAAAAATGTCAAATTAAAAGAAATTTCTGTAATTTGATCCCCCACTGTAAGTATCGGATTTTGAAATGAGAGATTCCCGTTCTTTCCATCAGTATAAATATTATCATTGTTTGAATGAAAAATTTAAATTTATAAAATATTAATTATTACTAGATAATACTTTTTTTTTTTTTTTTTTTTTCACTTAAAAATTAATGATAGTCCAATGGCTAATCTATAAAAATAAATAAATAACGATTAAAGAAGATGGGTGTAGAAAAACAATTTCGACGATTAAAAAGCCCAAAATCTTAAGTAATATATAGATAGATAGATAAATTATAATTATGTATTTAATATATTACTAGCAAGCCCGAGCGAAATTTTCGCACTTTATTTTTATGTCTTCGTTAGCTTTAAAATTTAAAATTATTATTATTTTATTTTAAAGTCACACTGACGTCATGTTTCCATATCCATGAGCAAATTTAATATTTTATATTTTTTTATTTTTCGCGTGAAAGCATATTTCATTTTATGCTTAAAAATAAATAAATAAATAAATAATTCTTTTTTTGGGGGGGGGAGGGGGGGGGCAACAATTAAAATTTTAAATGTCCATTTTTAAAGCTTTTACCAGGTTATTATTTTCATATTTAATTAATTTTAAAAAATCTAATCAAAATTTCGTTACAAATAAGGTATCAAATGAAAAGGGATTTCTGTGAATCTGTAGGATTAAACAGCTTATCGATCGGACAATTAGATTTTTTTTTTTTTTAATTAACTAAAATAGGAAAATTTGGTGGCAACTTGCGTCATCACACAGACAGAGTCCAAGAAAATCTCTTAGCCATTTATATATAGAGATTTTTATCTATTTAGTTTCTCAATAAAAATTTAAAGTGAATGTTTTTATTTTAGAAAAAAACACTTTAAGTCACAAATATATTATCGCCAATAATTAATTAAATTATTATGTGTCATTATAAAAAATGTATATATAAAATAGATTTTTTTAACATCGCCGCTTATATTTTTCTGTAATATAAGACATGATGTAAATGATTACCAGTAGTTTTCTACTGAAATTTTTAACAGTGTAATAAATCTTAGTCTTTTGGCAAAAGGCGCTTATGCATTACAAATTGAGCTGTCCAGTTGACAGCTGACGTGTTCTAATCGTTCATATGAAAAAAGCAATTTATTATTTATTTATTTTATTTTTATTTATTTTTCTTTTTGCAAACACAGACGGCGCAGTCTTACGGATAAAATTAATTTTATTTCTAGTCTATATTTCTGGATAACAACAATAACAGAAATTACTTTTATGTAATAATTTTGTAACAGATTTTATTTTTTTCCTTATGTGAATTTAAAGGAGAGGCAGTAGAGTTTGGTTAGCCAAAATAACATACTTATATGAAATGTTTTGATGGTTGGTTGGATTTAACGTCGCACTAGTGTTGCACAATGGGCAATTGGCGACGGTCTGGGACTCACCCCTAAGGATGATCCGGAGACATGCCATCACAATTTGATCCTCTACGGAGGGGGCTTCCCCGCTTCGGATTAAATGTTTTGAATCTTCTAGATATTAATTGCGATTTTTCTCAATTTTCAGCATCATTCTGTGAGAAATTTTTTACTTAGTACGGGGGAAAGTTTAACTTTTCTGGAATTACTGTTTTGAAAAAACGATAGAAAAACTAATATTGATGCAGAAAAATTTAAATGTTTGATTTTTTACATTATATGCGGATCGTTATCCTTGCTGCTTTCAAGGAAAAAGCATTTCTACAAAAGCATCAAGAAAAAGAAAATAAAACATTCTTATTGTATATAAAAGGGATACATTATAACATAATAAATTATATGTTTTTTAATTCTTATTTATTTATCCCCCTCCCTTCATCGGGTAATTTTCTGTCCGTTCCGCAACAAAGAAAGGAATGACATAGCATTACGATTTCATTCTGACCATAGCAGCAAAGAGAACAGAGAGAAGGGGGATGGAGGAAGGCTCCGTCCAATCCTGTTCCGATTCAAGGCCAACCGGCGATCCCGAACGCCGGTGGGAAAAGAAAGAGTTGCGAAGAGAGTCCTCGTGACCTTCAAAGAAGGAACACCTGAGATAGAAAGGGATGGATGACTGGATGGCGGACGGTCGAGAAGCCTCTATGTTTAGCGGGGGAAACAAGTTCCAGAAGCAGACCCAGTTGGAAAAGAAATGGAAAGGCTTCAGTTTTCCCCTTTTAGCACGGGAGTAATTACCTCTTGTAATGATAACTTTCGCTTTTAGAGGAGTTTCCCACTGGGGGATGGGGATACCAAGAAACAGAGCGATTGACCGGACCTCCGAAAATGTAAACATGCTCGCGTTATCATAATATGGAATGGGAATTGGAATAATATGGAAATGGGATACACTCGTTTGCGTGATTGGAACCCCGATTGAGGAATCTGACTGATTAAAATAGAGTATTAAGGGGACTTTCTACCTATCGTCTCCGAAAGCCGAAGCCAATGTTATTCTATGGGAAATTTTGCCCCATTATAATTCTTTAACTAGTACATATTTTTAAATTCCGTTTTCACATTCAGAAACTTCACAACTATTAAACAATTTATCGCTTTCTAAAAATTGATTTTTTTTTTTTTTTTTTTTTTTTTTTTAAGATTTCATTTTTAAGCTCAAAAATGAAAAAATTCACATTGTGAAAATTCGCATTTTACAACATCAAAATAAAATATTAAAATTTTTTAAAAATAATTTTTAGAAAGCGATAAATTGTTTAATAGTTGTGAAAATTCTCAATGTGAAAACGGAATTTAACCTGTTTTTGTTATTTTTCTTAGAATTTTGGGGGATTTATTATTATTATTGTGTATGTGTGTGCACAGTTACTAAAAGAATTTAGTTGAATAAGACGAGCGCGTTCAATATCATAAAAACAACATAATCTTAAATAAATAATATATATAACGAGGTTAGGCATTTTAAGATTAATCGGTTTATGAGATAAATTCAATGAAACACAAACAAGATCATTTTATCTACACGATAGAATAACTTAAAAGCTCAAGCAAATACAGAATATAGAAATCATTTACATACATCAATAAAAAGTGCAAATAAATACATAATTTTTTAAACATTTTTATTGCATTCTTTTATTTAATATCCTTTTAAACCAATGGCTTAATACTCAGTTTTTGACAGCTATCACTGATTTGAAAAATTCTCTGCAGGAAAGATTCTAAAAAGTCAAACTTAGTTACTAATTATCATGTACTTAACACTACTTCTTAGAACCACAATGGAATTATCAAGCCATTGAGGAATTTTAAGAAAATCCAATTTTATTTCATTACTAAGCTTCTATACTAAATGAAGTTTTCTCACTTATGTATTTTAGGCTTTGTTTTTACTTACATGCAATTTCAGTGCTTATATAAAAGATTTGAAATTTGTTGGATATTAGATAAGTAATTCAATAGCATTAAGAAAAGTCAAATTTTATACTTCCTCATTTTCTTTTTTGAAGTGAAAACTTTTTTAAGGCGCGTTGAGCACTTTTGGGTGAACAAAAATCATGAAACTCGCGTCATCGTCAGCGAAAGTTTTCCATCTGAAGTGAAAACTTCTTTAGGCGCGTTGAGCACATTTGTGTGAACAAAAATCATGAAACTCGCGTCATCGTCAGCGAAGGCTTTCCATGAGAAGAAACATATTTTTTACCAATTTATATTATCGAAAGTGGAATTCGAGATTTAACCTGATTTAAACGTTTTGAGGTGTCCTGAATCGGTTTTCTTTTGTATCTCAGCTACTAATTAAAATAATTTCGTAAGTAATCAATATTTTTACCAAATACAAGGCTTAGTTCATTTAATTTGGGTAGCTACAAATATTATGCCGAATCCTATAATACAGATCATAAACACTTCTTTACAAACCAAAGATAATTCGAAAATAATAATCTAATAGCTCGACGATACAATTCACAAATTACTTAGTTTTCACTTATATCGGCAGTCCCCAAAGACTGCTTTGATGTTTTTCTTTTTTTAATGCTTTGCCAATACAATTTGCCATACATTCCACAGCAATGATTAAAAGTCTAAGTTGCATTGTAATAGGATGTAGTGCCACTGATAAAAAATACCAGACGCCACATAATGAATGAACTTCTGAAATGCAACTTTGTTGAGAGCAAAGCCATAAAAATGTTTGCAGGTTTTACAATCGTCACGTACTGAAAAAAGAATAGCTCTTTAATTTTCATGGATATTTTCAGTTGAACGTGGATATTTAAGATGCTATTTAGTGATTTCATTCATCACTGCAATACTTTCAGTGAGGAAAAACAAAAAGGCCATAAAAAAATTAACGCAATACATATGTTATACATAAGATTTTGAACAAACATGAAATCCAGCAGAAGATATATATATATTAGACAAAACTCGAATACAGATGATGCTGAAATTTCTCATTCGTTGCCTTGCGATGGATATTATATATTATAACAAGTACCATGGAATTGACATCAGTCGATTAAATAGTTCCAAAAAGAACAAAATTGTACCCAACAAGATGTATTGCAAGATCTTTCCGTTCTGCGCAGAAGAAGCCAATGTGCAGGATTAGGCCAAACTAGAAAAGGAATGCAGTTGATTCAAAAAGTCGAGACACTTTGTACAGAAGATATGGATGCCCGTTTTGCGGAAATTTCACTGCAATCGCTTCCGTGATTGTCGATTCCTTGGTGCAGGGGGTCCCAGAGAGCAAATTTCAACCGCTCGGCCTTCATCCCATTGACCTTGACCGGGCATTAGGGAACAGACGACGGCTATCGATCGATCGACGGCGGCGCCACGAACCTTCTGGAACGATCAGGGAGGAGTGGGAGGACCGATTCATCCTCCTCTTCAGTCCCATCTCCTTGTCGTCGGAGGCAGAAGCATCCCAGAGAAAGGAGAGAGAAGATAAAACAGGTAGAGAGCGTATTTCTAGGACGCGACTGAAAAACAGAAATGCTGCTTACCTAATTACCTATATTAACCCTTTCATTCCCATTTTTTTCCCTCCATAAAACAATAAATCTTATATTTAGTCATAAATTTATTTCAAAGGTAATATACATATATATATATACATATATATTTAATAGGAGTAATAGCCGAGTACGAATTAATATAGCTAATAAAGCAACTGAGCATAGATATAGTAATATATATAGATCTATCATCCCCGTGTTATCGAGCAAAAAATTTTAATGCCAAAAAAAAAGTTCTAAAATCAGCCATTAGAGAGTATTGAAAAAAAGAATATAAATAAAATGAATTTGAAACTGTATCTGGAGTTTTTCAATCACCTTTAGTAAATAAATCATTCATAAATTTTATTTACTAAATTATCGGTGTGTATTCCTGTGTGTGATTTACTCGGGGAAAGGCAGCCATTAGAGTGACTTTTCCCGAAAAAAAAGTATCACTTTTCCTCGCTGATCAATCTATGTCTTATTACTATATCTATGCAACGGAGAGGTGTGTACTATTTAATATAATTGATGACATTTAAAATCATAACTTTTCAATCAATAAAAATATCAAAATTTTGGAAGAAATACATATTGCAATTAATTAAAATACAAATTACAAATATTAAAATAGAAAATAAAAAATATTTCAAACGGTTAATTTACTTAAATTGCCCAAAACAGGAAACTGATTCCGATATTATTATCAGAATAGAGTAAAATATACTTTCATTTATCAAAAAGGATAGTGAAATCATCTAAAAAATATTTTTTTTTTCGGTGGTAAAATGTATATAGATTTTAATATTATTCAATCTGAATCAGCGGGAGTGTTAGATGGTAAGAAAGAAAATCTGAAATGATACGATTCCAATTGGCATAACGGGGAATGAAAAGGTTAAGTTACAGCTTTTGTGTTACAATGATGCTCCAACGTAAAATTTTTCTTCAAAATATCTATGAATGCATTAACAGCAAAATATTATTGGGCGTTACAAGTATACAATACTTATCCTTGCCAAAAGTCATTATCCACATTAATCTATCATTCATTACCTAAGTCATATTTTTACAAAAGCTGTTTTCACATTAAGAAAATTAAAACATTTATTTATTGTTTTTCCAATATATATTATATATATATATATATAAGTTAACAAAGTGCATTTTTTAGCTTCAAAATGAAATATTCAGAATTTAAAATAAATAAATAATAATTTTAAATAAATAATTTATAATTATAATTATTAATAATAAATATATAACTATTAATAATTATATAATAATTTTAAATAAATAAAAAATTCCTAAATTTTAATAGAAATCAATTTAATTTAAAAGACGAATACAATATATGATTTCAATATCACACTATTATGATAAGTCAAGTGGTTAGAAGGGAATTCATTTTTTTTTTTTTTTTTTTTTTTTTTTGTTACATGGTATTTTTGACAAAATAAATAAATAAATAATTTTATTGAAAAAGAAAATCATTAAAAGTAAGGTTAATTCTTTCGGAATTTCTTATTCCTATTTAAAATAATTCTGTACAATTCCGCCCTATATTCGAAACACATAAATTCTAACACATATTTTAATTAGAAGGTTAATTGTTAAAAGAAAAGTTAAAATTAATTAATGGCATTGAAAGAATACAGAAATGAATAAAATATACAACAATATAAAAAATAAAAGTCATAAAAATTTAAGAAATTTTTATTTTTGTCTTGAAATAAAGTAAATATTTGCATACGGAAAGAGTGGTAGATAAAAATCAGGAAAATGACATATATTATATTTTATGGGGAAAAAAAAAAAAAAAAAAAAAAAAAAAAAAACGTTAAATAGGAATGAACTTGGGGAAAATATACAATACAAATTTAAAGAGAAAAAATGTTTTGTCTAATGATGAATCACAATTTCCGAAAATACTTCCACATCTCAGAGAGTTCCGACGGTTACTTTTAAACCTAACGATAACATTTATTGTCAATTCGATTCACAAGCGATATGACTATTTTAAAGTAATTTTCCGCAAATTGTAAATAGCGTGAAGAAAAAAAGAAACCTCTCAGACGAATTTTATTTATTTATCTTTTTCTTTCTTACTTTTGGTCAAAATAGAAGGAATAACAAAATGAATATATTTTGAGAACGTAACTAACATAGCAAACTTGTTACACATGTTCGAATGAAGGATGAACTCGATGATTGACTTTCAGCAAGACACTACGTTATTTTAAGTAAGGCTTCTCAACTGAAGGTCTCGTCTGTGTCTCTAACATTCACCTCAGAGATAAGGGCATATTTTTGTTGAAAAGTAAAATAAATAAATAAATAAACGGAGATTATAATAAGATTCAAAAAACGTTAACTTTAGGATAAAAATAGGAGCTGTCTGTTCCAAATATAAGACATAAAATAAAATAGAGAATCTAGTAAGTCTTCGATTTCTAACTTATATTAGAAAACTAGTATGATGTGGAAACCACGTAACTATCTTCTATATAATTTTACACAAAATTCATTCAATACATACTATTTATTAAATTATTTTCCATTATAAATGCAGACGATTTTTATCTGACAGAGTTATACATATCACTAAATGCCGAAAGAAAGTCAATTTTTTGCAATTATCAGAAGAAATACGATTTTTCCTAAATTTTTTTTTTTTTTTTTCGTTAAAAGTTTTAAAAAATCGATAACTTTGTTTTAAATTATTACAGATCTATAGTTCAACCATTCGTTTTAAAGGTATTGGCGAGATCTTTCAAAGGTAACCCTGTTGAAAATTTACTCCCCCTGGAGGTAAAGTCTTGTAGTGGACACATCATACTAGTTTTTTTTTTTTTTTTTTTTTTTCAACTGATGATTCTAATCGAGCATCCGTACTTGCGATGATGATCCGTACTTGACATGATTCAGTGAAACTTTGTTTCGACTTCAACAATAGAAAAAGAGACAGCTGTGTCATATATGAAAAATAAAAAAGCAGTTTAAAAGGGGAGAAATGAGTAGGGGTTGGATCATTGTGTAATACTAGTGCTGAAAATGCTTCTATGAAGCAAATTCTAGATTCCGACATAAATTTAAATATTTTTGCATTTAAATTCAACATTAAAAATAGAAATTAAATCCAAATAAACTAAATAAATAACAATTCTCGGTATTTTCAGTGATTTCATAATTTTTGTCTGCGAATTATTTAAATAAAAATAAGAGATTACTTTATCTAAATATTTTATGAAATTATCCAGTTTTTGCTTTTCCGCTAAAATCTTACCAACATATTTTAGCAGAATACGATATCTTTTAGCAAAATGCTTAAAATAATAACAACAGCAGTTTAAACCCTGTAAAAATTCCTTAATTATACTCAATGTAAGTATAACGATAAAATAATAAAATATTAAAATATAATGAAGTACATGCCCCCTGACGAGTTTTTACTTCTAATTTTAAGTGTTTTTATCAAATGTGGTCCTTATATTATTTTCTCTGTCATTAAGTTTAATGGTCCTTTTTTTTTTATTATTATTATCACTCATGTCGGCGAAAGTAATTTAAATTGTTTTTGTCTCTTATTGGTTCTTAATCTGTATCGCAACATTTTTGTGTCAGTCTTACCTATAAGTTAAAATCAGCTCTATTTTTGTTATGTTGGTATTGTTTTGTATCTATTAACTACTAAATTTTAAGGTTAAATTTTATTACGATATCTTTCATTTATATATATATACATATATATTTCTATACCCTTGAAAACGTAATGAATTTGCATGTTTCAATTTACGGATGTTTGATAGTCGCAATCTTTTTTTGAATTTTTTCTGTTTCATCTTTTTCAATGTTTCTTGTTTTCATCTATTCAATGTTTGAAAAGGTTTTCAATATATATATATATATATTACTTTAACATAAAATTTTATTTGTGTGGAGTTAATTTGGTCAGAATTAAAATTGTTTTAAAAATTCGATTATATGTCTCTTCATTCATAAGCCTGTCCCTTGAAAGATGCACAAACGGCAATTTTCTGTATATTATTTGAAAAAGAAAGATATTACACTTCTAAAAATTATATATATATTCGGTTTAAGCTTCTACATTTAATTAAAAAAAAAAAAAAAAAAAGGTTTGATTAAAATTAATTTTGAAATCCGTAAAACTTTTAGGAAAATGTATATTAGTTTATTTGTGTGTTTCTATTCCACTGATTCCTTAAGACAGTATTGTACACAATATGTGACTCATTTAAATGATTCATCTTAGCCCTCGACGCTGGCAGACAGAAAGCAACGGGTTCGAAACCAGATCACGCTCGTCGGTCTAGTAGTTGATTTGAGTTTTCCGTGGTTGTCTTCAAAACTCGCGTAAATACGGGCTACGACCCCTTAGAAAGACACTCCACAGAGGGTGCTCTATTCAGTCTGGGTCCTCGCGGAATCAATCTGCCATAGCACCTACACTATCAAACCATAACTGAATACTTACCTCTACACACAACGATATGCTTGCAGAATATAAAGTACTTTCGTATATTACCGAATTACCGGAACTGCGGTTAACAATTTCTTCTGTCATCAACACCGTGATCCACATCATCTCATGCTAACTCTGGAGCAATAAGATTATGTTATTACTTAATATTGATAATTCTTATCACAACTTGTGGTTTCAAAAAGGAAACATGAGTTCTCGTAAAATTGTATAACAATTCTACTAGAACAATGGATCAACTATAAGCTTATACAAACTCCTGGGAATTAAATATTACATTGTTTAATATACTTTTATATACATAGGTGATACAGAAAAACTATCAATTCTTTATTTCCTCTTTTTCTAAAGTCATTTTGTAAAACCCTTTCTCGATTCTGTAGCATCCAATTTTATAGTCTCGTTGGTAAAATCTATATACAGTAAAGCACCGTTTATATTTATACGTCCTTTTAGTGAAGTCCCGATTCATTCCTATTCATTTTAATGCAAAAGTTCTTCGTTTATACGCCGCTAATATCGATTATACGTCTTTTCCATTTTACTAAAATTCACAAAATTTCTCGACCTGTCCTTATTTTTTATTATAATTTAGACGGATTTTTCCTAGAAAGCATTTTAAAGGGAGAAACACGGGAAAGATCAAAGAATCAATTGAATTCACAGCAGAATTTTTAATACTCATAGACAAGCAGCAAATCAGACGAATATTAAAGATTTTTAATTTTAGTAAATAACTATCTGTATGGACATAAATCGTATGCTTGTTGTTAAAGATACGCAATATATATAATTAATGTTCAAAATGTGTTCATATAGTTCTTAAGAAATGTAATATAATACTGAATATATGATATTTGTAATGAGTACCCAGTCATGCATTAATAGTATGATTTTTCTCACTTTTTATAATCAATCTTTATTATTATTATTAATTATTGTCTTAAAAGAAGCATGATATCATTAAAAAACTTTATTAATTCATATTTTCATATAAATTTTGCTTAAGTATAATTAAATTTGTAGTAATCAAAGAGTTATTATTAAAATTTCGATTATACGTCTTTTCACTTATACGTCCTTTTACATCAGTCCCTTTAAAGACGTATAAACGGTGCTTTACTGTAATTTACATATCTGCGATATTTTAAAGAAATTTTTATTTATTTCTTCTTTGTAATTTAAATTCCAAAAAAAAAAAAAATAATAATAATCACGTACTTTGTTTATTTATTTATTTTTAAATTACTTTTAAGTGCAGTTGCATTAAAAACATTATTTCATTGTGAAGGTTCTAAAAGAATTAAAGTTAAAATTAATCGCTGGAATTGAAGTCAGAATAATAGCATTTCCTTTAATTATACTAAATAAGGATAGTTCACCTCAAAGCCTAATGCCATAATGTGTCCTTCTGAGAGACTATTAAGACACTAAAACACTCCTTAAGTCATTGTACTTCTGGCTTATATAATCTGTAACACGTTCTTCCTCTACAATATAAAGACGACAAAACTGTCAGAAACAAAACGAGTACAAGAAACCGTAAGATTTTCTTTCTTTTTCCTCCAGAAGATGACAGCCATTAACGACACAAGGGAGATTTACCAAAAATAAAACAACTTAGGACCCTAAGATAAAAAAAGAAGTGCTTATCCCCCCACCCTATTTATATATAATATATATATTTAAGAAGAAAAAAATGTACCGTCTTCTAACAGAAAAGTAGGGCAGTAGAGAAAGTTCCGCACGAAACCTGGGAAATGGAGCAACCATGTTGCACAGTACACAGTCCCTTTGGGGATGTATATTTTTTTCCATTTAATGAAAAGGGGGAGGGTGGGGGGTTATGAGGTACATTTGAAGGTGAATGAGACAGATGTAACCTCTTTCCGGATTTGCGGAAGTCACTCCTCACCTATGGAAGGGTGGAGAAGACGAATTATTCCATTCAGCGATTAGGGGATGACTGAATACATTTCATACTCGCTTAAAAAAATAAAAAATAAATAAATAATGCCGAGGAAAAAAAAAAAAAAAAGAACAATATAACCATACAAAGTGATGACTAATGATGATTACCTGATAAGAAATAAAAATCCACAACGAAAAACTTCAATATTATTATCACTGACTGCACGGTTGCGGAAATAAATAAAATATAGAACTCAAATTGAAACTGCCAAATGTTATAATTATAGTTAAAAATAAATAAATTATTAAAGAATAATTCTACAGATTTTTTTCACATAAAAATATGAATAATTATTTCACATTTTCTAAATTTTTAAAAAAAATATGTTCTCTCTATAATAAAAACAATAAATAAATAATAATAATAATAATAATAAAATCTCAATTTTTAAATTTTTATGAAATTATGGGAATTATTAATTTAAAATTAAATTAAAAATTAATTCGTATTAAATTCTTTCAATATAAGTTCACAAATTTCGACACGTTTCAATAAGCTTAAATAACAAACTATATTTCTAAGAGTTTTCTTTCTTTCTTTTTTCTTTTTTTTTTTTCTTTTTAACATTTCTTATGAAAAAGTAATTACTTATTTTTTTTTCATTACCCGATGTATCATTATCATTTTATTATTATTATTATACAGTTTTCCCATTCAGAAAATTTACTAATTATTAAATATAAACTTGTATTCCAAAAATTTTTACTTTAAAAAATTAAAAATATCTTATAACGATTGAAAATTTTCTAGATGGGAAAACAGCATAAAATAAATAATTAAATAAATAAAAATACAACGGTTATTGAGCAAGGTAATCAGTCATTACAATTTTCCCCACAGAAAAATAATGGGTTTTGGCTACGGGTAAGGATAGCTGGGAATCCCACTACGTAATACAAACAGTTATTTAAAAAATATATCGAATCATAAAAAAAAAAAAAATCAAAGAAGTGTTTAGGGACTGCCGATAGAAGTGAAAACTAAGTAATTTGTGAATTGTATCGTCGAGCAAATAGATTATTATTTTCGAATTATTTTTGGTTTGTAAAGAAGTGTTTATGATCTGTATTATACAGAGTGAGAGTGGGAAACGAACAAAAAGTCTGAAAATATATGCAAAACTGAGAGATGATTTAATTTTTCCAATCAAATTAAAAACAGATACAAGAAATTTCACTTTTCATAAACAAATGAGGGAATGAACAAAAATAAATTGTTCAAGAATGTGTCAAAACAAAGAAAATTAAACAAAAATAAGAATATTTAGAAAGAAAAAATCTGAAAATCGCTTTAAAAATTTAAGAAAAGTCTGAAATTCCTACAAAAGTCTGAAGAATCTCATCCCTAATTATATGATTCGGCACAATATTTGTAGCTACCCAAATTAAATGAACTAAGCCTTATATTGGGTAAAAATATTGATTACTTATGAAATTATTTTAATTAGTAGCTGAGATACAAAAGTTTATAGATTCAGGACACCCCAAAACGTGTAAATCAGGTGAAATCTCGAATTCCACTTTCGATGATATAAAAGAAATTTAAAATATCTTTCGAATGATGTATTAAAAATAATTTAATCATAATTAGAAATTGAAATATTGAAATTTTAAAATATTACAGCGCCATCTGGCGGTAGAAATTTCTGTAATCTACTGTTCGATTCCAACTCAACATAGGTTTCAAATGATGTATTACTTATGAAATTATTTTAATTAGTAGTTGAGATACAAAAGAAAACACATTCAGGGCACCTTAAAACGGGTAAATCAGCTGAAATCTCGAATTCCACTTTCGATTCTCACGCAAAGACTTCGCTGACGATGACTCGAGTTTCATGATTTTTGTTCACCCAAAAGCGCTCAACGCGCCTAAAGAAGTTTTCACTTCAAAAAAAAGTTTTGATTTCAACAACACATTTATATAATTTTTCACATTAAACGTTAGATTCTAATAATAACTGAGCAGCCTATAATTGGATAGATATATTTTATTAAATGCGAGCAGACCTTTTTGCGGAGGTTATCAAACCCTACAGCGAACATGTCGCAATGGTTGCGTCTCGATAAGATTTTTATTTTTCTGGGGATAAGGGATTATCATCTTCAGCGACGGAGGCACCGTCAAGACAGATTCAAGAAAAGAATTTGTTTCGCATTCTCTTCTGTTTTCCAACTATTTCCGAATGGAACATTTCGTTAAGTTTTTCATCGCTCTGACCACATAACGAGCTCCGAAAAAAAATATTAATCGATTTTGTCTCGTTTGCTAACAGATCGGATGACTTGTTTAAAAATAAAATAGAGTCGCTTTTTAACAAACTTGAAAAAAGAAAGGCAAGATTTTCCTTTTGATTTAATATATGATTGCTTTCCGAACACTATAGTGAGGAAAGTATTGTAATCATGTCAAAAATCCGAATTTGACATTTTGATGTTTCTATACGTTTCGAAATCCCCTGAGTCTGTTTTCACTATTTTTACGACGATATATATATATGTATGTGTGTATGTCTGTGAGTGAACACGCTAGCGTCTAAACGCTTTGTTCGAATAATCTGAAAGTTGGTACGTATATTGTAAGTCAGCATAGTACGAACTCTATTGATTTTGGGTGAATCTAGCATTTATAGCTTTTGTACAGGGACGCCAGGAAAAATTCTTTATCATTATGGCCTATGGGACCAAATTTTTAAAAGTGCGATAGCGCCTAAACGCCTTATTAATCTGAGCAAAAAATTTGTACACATGTTATAAGTCACAGTTGCACCAACTGTATAGATTTTGGTGAATCTAGCACTTATAGTTTTTTTTACAGGGACACAAAGAAAAATTCTTTATCATTATGGCCTACGGGACCAAATTTTTAAAAGTGCGATAGCATCTAAAAGCCTTATTCAATTGAGCTGAAAATTTATATGAATATTATAAATCACTGTTGCACTCACTATAAGCATTTTGGTGAATCTAGCATTTATAGGTTTTTAGAGGGACACAACGAAAAATTCTTCATCATTATGATCTAAGGGCTCAAAGTTCAGTAGCGTTAAATAAAACATCGTGTAATATAGGGAGAAAAATACTCAAACACTTTATTATGGTTTTCTCTCTTTTGTTTGTTTAACAACTCCTCTTTCTTTACTTTATCTACAAAACTATTAATTACTCAATGTTCAGAAAGTCGAGTGGAATCACTCCAGATTTTTTAAAATATAGTTTAAGCATTGCTTATAAATAAAAGATACGACTCTTTTTTTTCCCCCCTTTTTTAAGGTCTTGTTTACCTATTCGCTTGCCTGCATTTCTTCCTCTATCAGTTTCGGTGCAGTACGTGTAAAGGTGTTTAAGCTATTAATTTTTCACTACATATAATTTATACATTTATTCCACAAAACGGGATCTTATTTTTACATTATTATATTTTATACAGGGTACCCACTCAATTTCAAAAATAAAATTCCCTGACTTTTACAGGTCTTTTTTATTTAAAATTCCATTCATAAAAATTGGTTTGTGACATACAAAATAGCTCATGGCTTAAACGCAAGATAGCTCGCGACATAAGAGACAACATAGTAACGCGATTTGCGACATAAATTATATGCTCAAAAACATTTTCTAGGGTTATATCATCATTTTTCCAGTTTTTTTTTTTTTTTTTTTTTTTTTTTTTAAACAATATTTGCAATTTTTCCTAACATTTTTTCGACTTTTTAAATTAATTTCAAATTCCTTGACTTTTCCATGTTTTTCAGGTTCTCCCTGACCCGTGGGAACCCTGTTTATATTATTTTTATATTATCTTATAGCTTACTCTGTAAAGAGAAAATTTTCTTCGCCATAAAATAGATGATAACACAATAGGTAAATCAACATGTGTCATTCGTTTTATATTTCGCTATTTAAACACCTCTTTGTTAAAACTAACAGCAGCATTAGAGTACAATATATATTGCTATGAATCTGATAATGACTTATCATATTATTTTTTGTGCATTATATCACATTTCATAGTTGCCAACTTGTACGGTTTTTCTACACCATTTTTTCTGAGTAAAAACTTTTACCTTTTTTAATCGTAGAAGACTCCAACAAATATGAGTGCAAAATTCCTATTAAAAATTTCAGTTTGGGAAAAAAAAAAAAAAAACTTACAAATTAGCAGCTATGATCACATAAGTTGTTTGAAATGTTACGATATGAATAACATACTAATAAGGAATTTAATCATCACTTGTCTAAAAATAATATTTTAATGTCTTTACCAAAATCATAAAAATTCATTCAAATCTGCTTATCACAAATGGTTATCAGGAAAAATCTTAAGAATGCCACGATATCTGTAAATGTTTTAGAAAAGATTAATTAAACTTCCTTGACTTGTACGAATTATAAATTCATTATAATTGAAATAGGATTTTGACAAACTACATACATAGTTTTCAAATTAGTGTTGCTTAAGTTGATATACGACATTATATACGTTACAATATAATAATGCTACTGTCTTTTAAAACCCATTTAAGGAAGGACATTTAACTGAATATCACAAGAAAAAAAAAAAAAAAGAAAAAACTTACCATAGTTTTCTTGACCAAGGCAATAAGAACGGTAGGCAAACCGGCCACACCTGCAATGAAAACAGAATAAATTAGTTCGATGGACAAAATTAACTGCAATTAAAATACGATAATCATCGCTGTTTTTAATCTATAATTAAAAAAAAATTAATCAACCCGTAAAATTTCTTGGCAACAACTAAAATTAAAATTAATTATATATTTTTGTCTAAAAAAGGGCTTCTTCAACTTTTTCGATACTGATTATTATTAATTTTCTTGTCTTTTTCTCTCAAAAGAAAAAAAAAAAAAAAAAAAAAAACGATTTTGATGAAATTCTGGGAAAAGCAGAATTTAGTTTAATACTATTTTTAAATGAATCACTGTAATTAATGAATTCTCAAAATTACATATTATCACTCATAAAAGAAAAAAAAAAAATCATTTCTGATCGGGTAAAAACTGTCACCGGGTCCCCCACTGCCTTCGGCAGAGCAGACCCGTTAGGGTTTTTTTTTTTTTTTTTTTTTTCCCCAAATTATAACATCGCTTTCAAATTATTCAATTACATTTTCGATTTCGATAAACGTCCAACCATCGTAAAACTGGCGGCAACGCTTTATCCGTAGATTGAGACTGATAGTCTTCCGTACTAATTAGTATCATGTGGCCACCACAAGACTTTCTTCTAAATAATTTTACACAAATTCATGCAGTACAAGTTATTTATTAAATTATTATTTATGAAAATTATTTTCCATGATACATGCTGACGATTTTTATCTGACAGAATAATACCTTTAAATACCGAAAAAAAGTCAATTTTGCACCAATATCAGAAGAAGAGCCCCCCCCCCCCCCCCCCACACACACACACACACATACACACACATTTTTATTTATTTTTTTTTTTTTTACCCTTAGAATAAAACATGTAATACAATCTAAAAATCTAAAAAATATCAAAATTAAACAAAAATCGAACTTATGTGAGTAATTTCAAATTGAAAATTACTCATTTAGTTTGATTTTCGTTTAATTTTGATATTTTTTGGATTTTTTTTACATGTTTTATTCTTTTTTTTTTTTTTTTTTTTTTTTTTTTACTTCATAATACTGCTCACATCAGTATTTATGTTTACATTCGTCTTCACATATTTTTGCACTTCTCTTAAAGCGGTTGTGTGCGTTGTCGCTTTGACTGCAGCACTCGTGCCTACTTTGTTCGCCTGACGAAGGGTTCGACCCGAAACAATTGCTGTGAGTTTATTGCATTCTATATTGTTTATGCAAAGTTTTGCAATTATTACTAATTGAATGGTTGTGAATTTTCTGAATGTGAAAACAGAATAAAAATAAAAAAAATAAAAAAAAAGGGTCATTGCAGAACTAATTTCCCCATACAATAACAAGATGGGTTTCAATTTTCGAAAAAGTTGTACTGTACCTGTACGCTCTCAATACTATGCGCAACTGGGATCTGCTGGAGAGGAAAAAATATATGGATATCATTATAAATAAATTTTCTATATTTCCTGATTCTCAATGTTTTGTGATTAAGACGATAAAGAAAATTGTGTATGTTTCGAAAGAAATATAGCCAATTCAAAGGTATGTGTGTGTATAGGTTAAGACCAAATGACTGCAGTTGAATCCGGAAGACCCTCCGGGAGAGTCTTTCTAAAGGGGTCCAGCCCAAACTCGGGGGCAATCCCGCTAATGCAAAAGCATAAGTAATGATTTCAAGAAATAATATAAAACCTTGTATAAGCTAAATACCCATGATTTCAGAAAAATATACGTAATTCATATATAAAATATCCAACTCAGCCGTGCTAATCATTTTTTAATTAGAATGCACATAGTTTCTTAAACATTAGTTACATTAAGCATTGTGAAATAATAATTAAATGTGACTTCTTTAAATAAACACTATTTTAGTCCGTCGAAAAGTCAAACAAAAGTAGACTTAAATATTAAAAGTGCTTTTATCATTTTACTAGTCTGTTTATTAATTATACCTAAAATGTAGACACGATTATTGATAAGGAAAATATTCGTCAATTAAAATTCGTGAACAAAATTTTATTTCTCCTTTCATTTGTTGATGTTATTTCTAATCTATATGTGATACTTGTATTATTATAACAAGAAATTGGCTTTTAAACAGGGTAAGTCATTTAAAGCATTACAAAATTACATATTTCTTACTTTAAATTATAGTTTCGTTTATTGACCAGCAGCTTTTGCCTGTAGTGAATTTTATTCCAAATATAAAATATAATTTGTATTCCTTATTTACTTTTATAGCCCGTTTAATTATTAAAATTTTACAGCTAAAACAGTCTTTTGATATTTTAAATTTAATTTAGTTTAAAAAAAAAATATTATTATTATTAAATAAATAAATTTAAAAAATGCAGTTATTAAGCAAATATTAATAAGCAGAAGACTACATAAGCGCTGCCGCTTTGCACACGTGCCTACCTTTTTCATCTTATTAAGCACTCTGCTATTATTTCGACCCGAAACCACTGTTGAAATTAGCTTACAAGTTAAAAATTTGCATGCTACGAGGCATGAACATAGAAAATTTGCGTAAAAAAGGAACGTTGCGTACAATGGAAGACAAAGTGAATTCCAACTTTATTTTTTTCAAAATTCTTCAGAGATGAATAGTGATTAGGGTGTGCCATGAAATAGGATCAGTGTGGCAGTATTCAACCTTATAATACGAATCGATTGACATTGACATAGATGTGTCTAGAAGATCGAACATTTCACTTTAAAAAGAATGTTAACGATTTTCGATTGGGAGAGCTTGATTAGAGTTGTTTTAAATTGGGTAATGAAAATTACAGCAATAAATTCAGATTCAAAATACAAAAATACATATTTTGCCAAAGAAGAAAAAAAAAAAAAATGCATATTAGTTTCAATAAATCTGGATATAATTGTATTCATTTTTATTTATTTATTTATTTATATTCAGCATACACAGTTAGTTACGTATAACAGACTGCTGACTCTGTCACGCTTACAAAGGCTAAGAGATCTCCATGGACTCTGTCTGTGTGTGAACGCAAATTGCCACGTAATTTTCATACTTAAGTTAATTTTAAAAAATCTAATTGTCCGATCGATAAGCTGTTTAATCCGATGGATTCAGAAAAATCGCCGCTTTCATTTGGTACCTTACTTGTAACGAATTTTGATTATATTTTTTAAAATTAATTAAAATAGGAAAATAGACATAACTTTAAAATAGACACTTAAATTTTTAATTGTTGCCATTTTTATTTTTATTTATTTATTTTTAGAAGCTAAAATGAAATATGCTTTCACGTGGGGGGGGAAAAAAACATAAAACATTAAATTTGCTCATGCATATGAAAAAATGACGTTTATAAAATAGTAATTTTAAAGGTATCGAAGAGATAAACAAAGTGCGAAAAATTCGCACGGGAAAAATTCGCAATTATTTGAAGTGAGAAATACATAAAATGAAATGATCATTTTCCAACGGGCGCCTTAGTTGTCCTACAACTAACTAGTATATAAACAGAGAGAAAGAGGCCCCCCCCCTTCTTTTTTGTCTGCTTTTCTTAAAAGGAAATATTTTAAAAAATTGGAAATAATTAATAAAAAATATAATCGCTTTTTTCTGACCTATTCTGAGAACTTCACTTTACTTTCTTTTGTGAACACTCATATTAACATGAACCAGAACATATTTTTTACCTTTTGTAAATCATTATTTTATGTTTTTGTTAAGATTTCATTGAACGATTTCACTTGTAGTTAAATTTTCTGTAATTTTTACTGCAGTGTACAAGAAGCATTTAAAGCGTCATTAATATTGCTTGAACTTGAAATTAACGTTATTAAATAACATGTTATCGTTTCAAATTTCAATTTATATTCTTTTACACATTTATTACATAAATATAAAAAAAATGTTAACAAATGAAAGAAAATTTAGGGTAAAGAAAAAAAGAAAAAAAAAAAGCATGGAAAATTTTAAATTTATCGTAGAATCTGTGACGGTAAATGAACGAATGTCGTATTTTGCACACAGCAATTTCTTTCTTTCTTTTTTTTTTTTTTTTAAATAATTTCCAAACAATAAGGGTAGAACTTTAGTTTTAAAAATATCACTTTAAACTAAAACTGAATTTAAGTATCGCACACATAAACCTAATATAATAATTAATAAATTTTAAAACATGTATGACTTTTTCTTAGTCGTATGAGTGTTGTCAGCATAAAATGAAAGTCTTTGCAAATAATAATGAATACCTGTCTCCCTTGGAAAGTGGGATTTAAGATTTAAATATAAAAGCTGCAAATTCAATGCATAAAACAGGGTTCATACTCAAATATGGGGAAAAAATTCCCTGAGTTTTCCCTGAGTTCCCAGACAACTTCCAAGAAAATATTAGTGACATATTACAAGAAACGCTCTTCTAGAGAGGACAAAATACAGCTACTTCCACTGTATGATATCATATTACTGCCGATCATGATAGAAATCATTCTTTACATGCGTATTTTCACAACATTTAATCATTTAAATTTTGATACGAAGCCAAACAAGAAAAACATAACTTGAGAGAGAGAGAAAAAAAAAAAAAAAAAAAAAAAAACATTTGTTTTTCCAGGTTTTATATAACTGATTTTCCCTGACTTTTAATGAAAATTTTAATTTTCGCTGTGTTTTCCCTGACTTTTTTTTAACAAACTCCAAATTCCCTGAGTATTCACTGTTTTCCAGGTTTTCCCTGAGCAGTATGAACCCTGAGTAAAAGGTAAATATTTCAAGAAAAACACGCATAACGAAATTTACATTAGGTACACAATTGTTTCTAGGCTTCATAAAGAAACTTTTTCATCAATGGTTAAAATAATAATAATTCATAAAAAAGAAAGAAAATTACAAACAACTGTAATAACAATCGGGTCGTTCATTGTAAAAGTGAATTATCACCTTGTAAATGGATTTTGAAATAACGAGCTTTTTGTAAATTTATGCTTATGGGGAGGGGGGGGGGTAAAAGTTCAGTAAATGTTATCGATTTTTTGTGTTTAATACAACTCAAAATTGAATTATAAGAATTTGTAAACTATATTAAATATAATTTAAAGTAACTTAGAAACTTCATTTTTATAATTAATACATAGAAGTTATAGATTTCTGAAAATAACAAGTAATGCCATTTATGGGATTTTAATGCACTTATAGGAGTTTCTTCACTTTTATAATGAAAGATGTGACTAAATGTGACATAATTAAGAAAAAATAGACAAATTTAAAAAATAGGGAGTTACACCACTTTTATAATGAAATGTCCAATTATGCTTACTGCAGAACTGCCAACCCTACGATGGGGATAGGGTTAAGAATCAGAATTCAATTTTCTGTAGGATTTTTACTTTCTGAAATTTAATTAAAATATATGACCCCGTCATTTTTTTTAACTAATTGCTAGACTCTGAGCGGTTTCCTGTGTTTTTGGGGACGCCCTGCTTAACTCTTTAAAGCCTTTTCGCCGTCCAGACATGTCTCGTCAACGCACGCAACAGATCCCTTTTTTTTTTTTTTTTTTTTTTTTTTTTTAAACTCTTGATGCTTTTACTCTGAAAAATCGCTGCTCACGTGAGAAATTTTTCCGAGACCAAATTCCAAATTAAAAACCTTTTAGCTTTTTTTTTTTTTTCTGAAAAACTATCTTTATGTTTTTATTACTTTCGATGGAGGTAAGCATTGGTTGTGACCATATGCTGGTACTCCGAAGAACTCACGTTGACGATGACCATTATTTCTGAATAGTTTTTTTTTTTTTTTCTCTCTCTCTCTCTATCTCTTTTTATTTATAGTCGAAAATTCTTTGATAAAATAAGACAAAAAAAAAAAAAAAAAAAAAAAAACTTTCCAGATATAATGGTACAAAATAATCTACAGGGTTGATACGTTGGCAGCTTTGTTACTGAATTAGTCAGAATTTTCATTTTTCAGAATATTAGTCTTATTTATACAGTCGAACCTCGTTAACGTGAATTACTTTTAACATGAACTGTTTTCACAATCCCCGTCAAAATGAAGATTAGTTTATTTTTATGAAGATTAGTTACTGATAGCATGAATTAATGATAACATGAACACATTTTTTATCCCTCTTGAGATTCACGTTAACGAGGTTCGACTGTACATATGTTTGTAGCTAAATATTGCCCATACATTTTAAGATAAATAGTCATAATTGTAGCTTTGTCCGGTCTGTTGGGACAGAGTTAAGAAGCTATTATCATAAGACATCCACGGTCCGTTCATTCCAACTCATTAGACTAATTTTTGTTTGTTTCCCTTTAAAAATGATTCGCTCGACCTCCTCAATGTCAGCACGTCCTTCGCCCGACGAGTAGGCGGCCGAGATGCCACCAACACATGCGAATTCATTTTTCGAAACCACCACACGCTCCTTCCTAAAACGTATTAGGTGGAGGAGGCCATAAACCCATCCCTTGTTTTGCAGACGACAGGTGATACTTACATCCGTCTCGAATTCATATTTTTATTTCGGAATAGGCTAAAATATTTAAACATTCAAAAATGGCACCAGAAATAGAAATGATGACAGTAGCAGCAATCGAATCTGTGTAGTAATCAAATAAATTACATCTGTTTCTCTGCCTATTATACCACCACTAAGTGTTTATCTTTGAGACCAATGACGTTCTCTTCACTAACAGGCGCTCTCAAAATGATTCAGATACACTGTAGTCTATGGGTGGTAAAGGTTAAAAAAAAAAAAAAAAAGCATTTCCAGTTGCATTAAGCATTTTTAACTAAGATAAGTTTTGGTATATAGAATGCTGAATAAAATTTATAGATCCTATGCAGAACTAGAAAAAATTATTAAATACATTGTTTAATTATTTTGTTGAATAAATACATTATTTACTATTCGGTTAATTCCTCAAAAGTACGATTTAAGCTATATAGTGCATATTCCAAACGTTTCAATATACAAGGTCGGATAAAAGATCTCATAGGCCTGGTGACTTTTTTTTTTTTTGTTTATTCCGTAAAATTATTAATCCCGCCTTTTTTTCATATATATATATATATATTTTTTTTTTTTTTTTGGTAAAGCAATTTTCTTTAATTTACAAATACGATTAAATTTAAATAAAATTACTTAAAAAAAAAAAAAAAAAAAAAGGTGATTATAAGTTTGCACATTTAACGTTTACAGTTTGTACGTCTTTCAAAAGACTGAGTTAAAATGGCGAATAAGTGAAAATACATATAATCGAATTCTTAATACACAACTTTGATTTTTACCAATTTAACTCTGTATAAATAATATAAATTTATGTAAAGGTAACAATTATTTTAAAGATAATTTTTGTTTATCATTTTAAAATTGCATTTAGTATATCAAAAAGAATAAATAAATTTTTAAATAAACATTTATCATAAATGTTAAAAAAAAAAAAAATAATAATAATAATAATAACAACTTTAATTAATTATCTAAGGCACTAAATAGGATTATACAGCTTGATTACGAATACATATGCGCCGCGGCAAGAAAAATGACGCAACTTAAAAGATGACAATTTCGAGATTATGTTATAGAAAACTGTGTATGAAGTGCCTCAACGTACACAAAAAGCGTCACATCTCCATCCTGTCTCGAAAATTACCCACATGTCAATATGCTAGTCAAAGGTTTATCATTATCTTTTTATTTAATTTTTTTTCCCTAAAAAAGAATTTTTGAGCTTTGTCACTTTGCTTCTCAAGGTGCGATAAATAATAATAATAATAATAATAATAAATAAATAAAATAAAAATTTCATCGTCGGGTGTGACTGTAATTATTTGTGAAGAAGAGCATTTTGAATAAATTAAGTTGGATGTTTTTCTTCAGAGTATCATTAAAATAATAATAATAATAATAATAAAATAATAGTAATAAAATTATACTTTTAAAAAATTAAAGAACACGCTTTTATTGAAATGTGAACCAAAAAGCACAAAATATCTATCTTTATAGTATTAAAATGCAGGGTAAGAGAAAATCAAGTGAGTGATACACCATAATATTTACATACTTTTAAATCTTTAATAAATAAATAATTTAGAATTAAACAAAAACCATTTTTAAAAAATCTCCCCTGACTGGGCTCGAACTTCAGGTTCGTAGACCGGAGCTTTACCTCACAGCTACAGCGTTCACGTAGGGAAAGTCTTTTTTTACAATATAGATTTTTTGTTTGCTCCCAGGGCGGTTACAAACATACATACAGGTGAAGCTAATAAAAGCGTGTTAAAAAAAAAAACACTAATGGAAATATAGAGAAATAAGGGCTAAAGTAAAAAAAATATGAATTTTAGAAGCGACAAATAACCAATATTTGTGTCGCATAAACAAAGCACTTTTTAATTAAATGGAACAGGAGTGAATTGAGATTACAGTAAATCGAATTGTAAACGTAAAAGACGCGGAAAATGAGGGAAGAAAAAACATTGCTTTAATGTATTTTATTTTACAATAGACAGTTTTTGACACTTATATACAGTTTTCACGAGACAAAACGAACTGCTTTTTTTAAATTCATTTTAGGTGTCTAAAGCCCAACCTTTTGTTATGTGTACGTCTATTTTTTTTTTTTTTATCTCTCTCTATATATATCAGACATGAGAGTGCAGAAAATTAAAAAAAGAGGAAACACGCGTGTTCATAAAATTAATTTCAAATGAAAAATAACGCGCGCGGGGAAAGCTAATACAAATATGTTCATAAAATTTATTTCAAATGAAAAATAATGCGCACAGGGAAAAACTATACAAAATATTTTAAAAGTGACAAATTAAACTAAAAGAATAATGCACATGAACACAATAAAACATATGTGTAAAAAAAAAAAAAAAAAAAAAAAAACATTAGCTAGCAATCAACATTTAATCATAGATTAGTGATGGAAAATGGGAAAGGGAGGGGGAGGCGTAAAAAGTAGTTCATGAGTGAGAAATATTAAACACAATTCTACTTCTTTATGGGTTCTAGAATATCATAAAGAAAGTTTAAAATTAATATTGATATTTTTATTGTGGATGGATAAATATTCAAAAATAAAAGGTTTCCCGCAGAATGTTTGATCGGAGATGGTTAAAGATGAAAAAACAGGGGGGGGGGGGGGAGCAGGACAAAGAAACTTACTTACATAAGTGAGAAATATTGAATAATTCTGTTCTTTTATAAGTTATAGAATCTGATAAAGCACGTTTAAAATGAATATTGACATTTATATTTTGGATGGAGAAAGATTGAGAATTTAAAGTCTTCCGTGGAGCGTTTGAACACTGATCATTGGAGTTTGATTAAAAAAAAAAAAAAAAAAAAAAACGCGGAAAATCGCGGATCCGCGGAAAAAATCTCATGCCTCATATATATAGATAAATATTTTTATTAGAATTTACAAATTAGTTTTATTTATTTATTTTAATGCATCTGTGCATTTGTGTAACTCCATTCCGGCGCATAAAATAACACATCACAAAGACGACAAGTGATTCACGACAGTCATTATCGTTTGAGACTGCGTTGAGTAACAGTTTTTTTTAAATATGTTCCAGACACTGACCCTGATCATGAGTTTATTTTACGAAGGAGGAAAAATAAATTAAAAAGAAAAAGACGTCAGCGTAACTGTAAAAAAGTATCGGGTGTCGTTATTTATATTTGTTTAATGGGGTTCGATTTCATATCGACTGACCCCCGGATAGTAGGAAACGTTTTGCCTAAAAATAGAGCTTGGAAGTCGGAGAGAGAGACCGAAGTGGGTCCTTGGCTCTCTCTTGTCTTTCTTCCAAGTTCAAGGTCAGCGAGACACAACTATTGTGAAATGAAACGACCTCCGAAAGAGAAAGTAGATGTACAACTGTCACCCAAATAGCAGCAAAGTCAAATGCGCTGGAAGCGAGCCAAGTAAGAGGAGGAAAAAAGCAATTGAACGAGGACAACACACCTCTGTGAGCCACGCGAGGAAAATTATAATATTACCCCCCCCCCCCTTTAATAAAGAGTAATCGATGTTTTTCTCAGGGTTGTTCACCAGAGAGTATGTACCCGTTGTATCATAACACGTGGTGGTCGTTCTATCAGAGTTTTTCTCTGATGGATTTAGCCAACGCTAACATACAAAATTTTGAACAACCAATACTTTCTTAAATCAATAACGGATAGACAAGATAAGGAAAATTTATAAAATATTTTTTGCAGTGCAGCAACATTCTAAACAAACAAAAGGAAAAAAATATTTTCAGGAGTGAAAAATTCTCTCGATTTTTTTTTTTTTAAAGGTTTTTTGCCAAAGATTTCTGATAACACTTTCACAGTCATTGTTACAACTTTAATGTTTTATTTCTGTTTGCGCGAAATATAGAAACGCGGCTTTTCTTTTTTTAGATTTTTTTCTTTTCTTGTAAAGGTGGCACATCTATTTTGTACTCTTGGCAAAATACCTCAATTTATTCTTGCAAAACTTTGATGCTGTTTCCCGCCGATCGTCTGTGACAGGTTCAAAGACAGGAGCTATTCAGGCAAACAGCTGTTTGCTTGGCCTCCACAGTTCAGGAATATTTAGTTCTTTGTTTATCTACTGTCTAAATATATATATATATATATATATATATAATCTCTAATATTTAAATAAGTAACGAGGGGAAAAAAATTACAAATATATTTATTATATTGAACTAATCGTAATTATTATCATTTTGTTAAATAAAGAAACCTTTCGGAACTAATTATGAATAGCCATAACTGTTTAATATTAAAACAGAAGTGTTTATCTCAGTAATAGTGTTTAACATTTTTAAAAAGTTTTCTAAAAAAGAAAAAAAAAAAATACTTTTTGTCCCTCCCAACAATTCGAAATTTTTTGACAAATTTGGATATTATTCAAGCATTAAAGAATTTGCATCATTTACTATTGAAACGATTCATTATCTAATAGTATTGGCGTCTTAACGTCTGAATGACAACCCTTTGTAAATTCCATGCGTTCATGATGTACAAAAAGTGTACTAGGAAATAGGCTGTATAAATTTATGAACAGTCCTATATTTCAGAAGTATTGTTATATTGATTTCTTATTTAAAAATTTGTCATATATTAAAATTTTAATGCTACTTATGAATTGCAATATTGCACACTAAGAACGATAGTGTATAATTTATTTTATCCTTCGCCTCTCTCTCCATCTTTGTTGCAGAATTTGCAGTAAACTTACGCATATATATATACAGTAAAACCTCTCTAAGTTGGACACCTACGGTTCCAAGAAAAAGTGTCCAACTTAGAGAAGTGTCCAACTTATAGGGGTTAGACATAATGTTAATGGATACATTCCGTTCCGAGAAAAAGCGTCCAACATAGAAGGGTGTCCAACTTATAGGGGTGTCCAACTTGAGAGGTTTCACTGTATATAGAAAACTATTGACATAAATTTATAAATATATAAGTTTTACAGATTAGAAAAATCAAAAGGAGAAATACAAACCAATGCGCAAAATTGCAGCGAAAGGAAATGCAAAACTTTTTTTTTTTTTTTTTTTTAATGAATTGATGTGATCTTGTAACTTTTACAATTTGATAATTTTATAACTTTTTAGTAGTTTTACATATATATGTTTGATGTCTCTTCAGATATCGGTGGTTTTCTGTTTGGTGAGAAGATGGGGGCTAAGGATAGTTATTAGCTTATAGCTACTGCTACTATCCTTTCAGAAACTTCTCGTTCACCCCTACACTGAGGGGCCTTCCTGATGAAGATCTTATTTATTTATTTATTTATTTTCATTCATTTGTTTATATATTTCTACATCTATACATAAATATATATGTATATATATATATATATGTATATATATATTATATAATAACAAACGCGTCTATAATGAACAATTTTCTGCAGTTCTTTAACTGTTTAATGTAGGTGAAAGATTTAGCAACATTCTATACAAAGATGTTTCATAAAGCAATGCAAAACATTGAGTAAATACAACTTGATTTATCAATGCATTACTACTTTTAACATTAATGCTTAAGTAGGGAATTTGTCTAATTTGTTTTAAAACAGTACTTAAAAAAAATAATAATATTTTTTTTATTGTAATTTAATTTATTTATAATTGATTAAAATTAGTAAATTAATTAATATATTTATTTACAATTTTTAATAAATTGTAATTTATTTTCTTAGAACAACTGAAAGTATTCATTAATTTGTAGATGTCTCAGATTAATTTCGAAAGATTTAACAATCACATTTAAAGAGAAAATATATACGGCTTTTCTACGTATCCTTTAGAAATTTTTATTATCACGTTTATAATTATTATTATTTCTAGGGCTTCACTTCAATAATAAATTCTAAGTTTACATAAAAAAGGATAAATAGTATATATTTATATTATAATTGTAGGTATACCACGCCAAAATTTTCGATCATATAAAAAAAAAAAAAAAAAAAAAAAACAGAAGAAGAGGAAGAAAGAAAAACAGTTATTCAATTTCTTTAAGACTTCTTTCTCGCTCTTACAAATTCTCAGTCTCAGGTCACCAAATCCTATGTAGAAATTTGTGAAGTATGTATTCTATGGAGAATCTTATCTGTAGAAAGACTCATTTATTTTAATTCCGTTTTCACAATCGGAAAATTCACAATTGTTAAATTAGAACTTGTTTTCTAAAAATTGATACTTTTAACATTTAATAATTTAAGTTTAAAAATGTAAAAATTAACTGAGTGCATTTTTCTGATTTTTTAGCTGCTAAATAAGATATACATATATTAAAAAAAATTAAACAATGAATTTTCCGAATGTAAAAACGGAATTTTAAAAATACATTAGGTAATTAAATCTATGAACAAGTTTCCCCATAGAAATACTTAGGGAATTTGTGATTGGAGGAGAGTAAATTGTAAGAGGGAATGAAGAGCCTTAAGGGTAGTCTGTGATTAAAAAAAAAAAAAAAAAAAAAATTATAGAGATCCTTTTTTTTCTTCGTGTAGATTTTCACTCTGACTCCGAAGAACGGAGACAAAACTGCGCATAACATGATGGATGAGTATAACATGATATTATCGTAAGCATCCTGTTAGAAAATCTGAGCCAGCCAACTCAAAATCAGCAAGAAAAAGAAAACTGGAGAGTGACCCACCTAAAGAAAACGACCTTCCGGGAAAATAATCTCTCTCCGGGCGTCGATGCAATATTACGCACAAAAATGCGTCTGGACCCGATGCTATAGAAGTGGGCGGGATTCGAAAGTGGATACGCGTATCGTTTCAAGGGCATTCCGCTATTAAACTTCCTCTTACTCCACGCACCTCTTTTTTGTTGTTGGCATAACTTCGGCAACAAAGGGTTAAGGTGATGGTGAAAGCCCGCAGGGAAGAAGAACCCGTTCTTAATTGGGACAGAAAAACGCTCTTCCATTCTCTGATCCACAAAAGGGAACATCCTGAAGAGACGAAACCGGATCAAGATGGGACGATATTCTCTCTGGCTGGAAAATTGTTCACTATCAGACACTTTCACTCAAAGGAAAAAATCATGCACCGATAATGGGATATCGCTCCCTTATGCACTACTATCCAAAACACAAGGGAGGGGGGAGGGAGAAATAATCGGAGGGATAACAAGAGAAAAATTATTGTTTCATTACACTGTAATTTAGTACCATATATATAGTAATATATATAGATCTATCATCCCCATGTTATCGAGCAAAAAATTTTGATGCCGAAAAAAAGTTCTAAAATCAGCCATTAGAGAGTATTGAAAAAAAGAATCAGGGATGAGATTGGCAGAAATACAAAAAAGCTGAAACTGTACGCAAAGGCAAGACGTTAAAATGAAATACTAGAATTTTGATGAGAAAATCTATTATATCACAGTAATAAATATTTATCACTCCAGATTTTTCTATATTTTGCTAAGTCCACGACGCACGTATGTATCACACCTCGTCGTGTGAAACATTAATTATCCAATTTAATCCCAATATAATCTTCAATATGTAAAAAAAGAACAAATTCACATCAGAAGTATAAAAAAAAACTGAAAATTTTTAAAAGAGGCTGAAAAGCTAAATGTACAAAAAAGCTGAAATCAGCTGAAAATCTGAAAAATCTCATCCCTGAAGAATAAAAAGAAAAATGAATTTGAAACTGTATCTGGAGTTTTTCATTTATCTTTAGTAAATAAATTATTTATAAATTTTATTTACTAAATTATCCGTGTGTATTCCTGTGTGTAATTTACTCGGGGAAAGGCAGCCATTAGAGTGACTTTTCCCGAAGAAAAAAAGCCTCACTTTTTCCCTCTCGCTGATCAATCTATGTCTTATTATTATATCTATGTTTAGTACATAAAGGACTGGAGTTATCAGACGTCATATAGTAATATAATGAGACCCAAAGAAAACATATTTTTATAATACTATATGCAATATTTCGACACGTAACGCATCAGGTTTCTCAAACTGGCCAGGTGAACGTAGCCACTTTTTGAGCCATGGAATGAACCTGAATGCTGTTAATGATATAGTTGATGACAACCAACTCCATGCAAATAATAACATGGATTTAAAGGTTTTTATAAAGAAATTTACCGTGCCCCATAAATGCTCAATGATATAAAATGTCGGCCGATTTTGCAGGCCAATTCTTATAATGAACAGCTCTACCTTTAAAATAAATAAATAGATCATCGAGAAGTTGCGTTCTGCACAACCCACATAATCGTTTACTATGATGAAGTCTGGACAGGTAGTCTCATAAAGTTAAAGAATTTCAATACCATACCGCTGTATAGTCATAGTACTGCATAGTAGACATGGTGTTACATTCAGCTGCAGAAACACAAAAAGAACTAACAAAACAATCAATTTTTACTTTCCGAACACTATAGTGAGAAAAGTATTATAATCATGTCAAAAATCCGAATTTGAGATTTTGATGTTTCTATACGTTTCGAAATCCCCTGAGTCCGTTTTCACTATTTTTGCGATGATGTATGTATGTGTGTATGTCTGTGAGTGAACACGCTGGCGTCTAAACGCTTTGTTCGTATAAGCTGAAAATTGGTACGTATATTGTAAGTCACCATAGTACGAACCCTATAGATTTTGGTGAATCTAGCATTTATAGTTTTTTTACAGCGACAAAAAGAAAAATTCTTTATCATTATGGCCTATGGGACCAAATTTTTAAAAGTGCGATAGCATCTAAACGACTTATTTAATTGAGTTGAAAATTTAGATGAATATTATAAATCACTGTTGCACTAACTATAAGCATTTTGGTGAATCTAACATTTATAGTTTTTAACAGGGACACAACGAAAAATTCTTTATCGTTATGATCTATGGGCTCAAAGTTCAGTAGCGTTAAATAAAACATCGTGTAATATAGGGAGAAAAATACTCAAACACTCTGTTATGGTGTTCTCTCTCTTGTTTGTTTAACAACTCCTCTTTCTTTACTTTATCTACAAAATTGTTAATTACTCAAAGTTCGGAAAGTCGAGTGGAGTCACTCCAGATTTTTCTATATTTTGCTAAGTCCACGACGTACGTATGTATCACACCTCGTCGTGTGAAACATTAATTATCCAATTTAATCCCAATATAACAATAATTTTCCCAAAAGTCATAAATTTTGTGATGCTTTTTATGACCTACATTTTGTACACGTAGAATTATAGTCTTTTAAAATACATAACAATAAAAATCCACTGTTTTCTTTTTTGGCTTTGCAACCAATATTCATAGCTGAAGTAAGAAAATGCATGCAAAATTTTCTAAAAACATTTTTTCTTATTTAATTATACATTATTCTTTTAAAAAATCCCCCGAAATTATTTTTTATAGCAACATGTTGTTTAAAAAATAACACAGATCAAATGTAATTCGGCAATGATAAAACTTTTGTAATATATTTTGAATGTATATTACATGTCTTTTTATTATTTATGTAAATACAATTAAAATATTTTCTGAGAAAATCTTAATATAATTTATTTACGCAACGTAAGAAAAGTCTTTCACTCCTCCTACTCCATCTTTTATTTATTTACTTATTTTAAGCGTGTTTTCATTAATTATAATTTTTACTGAATAGTACATCTTTTTATTTTCCCTTTAAATATGAGCCTTGACTCTATATAACAATAGTGTGAAATTGGGCGGGGTGGGGATGAATGTGTAGATAATGCGAGTTAAAATGTAATTTATTACTTTAGATTGACTTTTGAACTTGGAAATTTGCTGTTAAAAGAAAAGAGTATTAGTCTGGAAGATAAACGGAACATGCAGGAATTTTAAAAGGCGGAAATAAAACTACCTACTTCCAAAAAAAAAAAAAGATGTAAAGCACATAAAAGCAAGAAAATAATAATGTATAAATATATAAATAAATAATAATAAAAATCTAATGAATGGTGCTTCATTGTATTTACAGGGTGTCCCATAAGTTTATAGACATTTTAAAAAATCATAACTATTGAATGAATTAATAGAACTGAACGCAGTTTGCGAAAAAATCATTCTCGTGAAAGCTTTTTTTTTTTTTTCTTTTGTAAAGAAAAAAATATAGTTAAATTTTTGTCGACGATAGTTACAGAAAAATAGTTAAATTTTTCGCACGGATGCGATAGAAAAATATGCAAATGAAAGTCCTATAAATTTTGAGATTAGAACAGTTTTATTTCTTATTTTGCCTCCTACTTGTGCATACGTGAAGTTTTAATGGCGACGCTGTCTTGGTGGATAAAGCTTTATGGATGAAGATGTTTTCCCTCAAGTAAGAACCGACGACGGAAGCCGCAGTTAGCATTGTTATAACTGGTTTGGAAACTGTAATTTGTGGTGACGACGGACACCATAGAATAGGATTTATATGCCTGTAAACATTTGCCTGCGAGTAAGTATAGTTTTTCATGAAAATGTGTGATCTGGTCATGCACAGCGCCCTCTATCAACAAATAGCTTAATTATTATTTTTTTCTTTACCAAAAAAAAACCCTTCACGAGAATGATTTTTCGCAAACCGCGTTCAATTCTATCAATTCATTCAACAGTCATGAATTTTTAAAATGTCTACATACTTATGGGTCACCCTGTATTTTAAAAATGCATTTACCTTGTAGCATTAAAAAAAAAAAAAAAAAATCTTGATACGAAACCTTTAACTGTAATAAGTTGTATTTCAAAAACAGAGAACGTTAATCAGAAGAAACGGCCTTTTATAGAAAGTAGAAAGCATAACAATTGATTTTCGAGATTTTTATTATTATTGTTTTATTTATTTTCGGTTTTAGATGAAAAACCCAGATGAGCTAAGTCAAAAAAAAAAACTGCTATCAGTGACTATTGACGCTATAGTTATGTTGACTACCAATAGTTAAAAAAAGAAAAACGACGATTTAAAATTCGAAAATCTGTCTGAACTTGACACTTCTTTTATGTAAATATTAAATATCCTTAATTTTTTCATAAGGGGACGGCGGACGTTATAATTTTTTTTTAAGTTTATTACTGTCACGGAATTACAAAAAATTACTTACAAATTACAATTTACGTTTTTTTTTTTTTTTTTTTTTTGCATTGAAATACAGCAAAATTTATGTTTGTTAAAAATTCTCGAAGACTACTTTTTAATTTAATAAAATAAAACTCAAAATTTAAGTTTTTTGAAAACTTTTTTAAACAACCCCTGTTAAGTATTTTCATATTTCTCCCTCGATTTTACAAAACAATACTTTCACAATATCTTCTAAACATATTTGGGTGTTACTTTGCGGATCCATTGATAAGTTATGTTTAAAAAAAAAAAAATATTTTTAAATGATATTGAATGCTAAAAATATCTTGTAAACATATTTGAGTATTGCTTTGTGCATTGATAAGTTATGTTAAAAAAAAAAAAAATAAAATAAATAAATAAATAAATTAAACATATTTGGGTATTACTTTGTGGATTCATTGATAAGTTATGCTTAATATATAATGTATGTTTTTGAATGCTAAAAATATCTTGTAAACATATTTGGGTATTACTTTGTGGATTCATCGATAAGTTAGGTTTAAAAAAAAAAAATGAACGCTAAAAAACATGCTGTAAATTCAGCATTCAAACGTACATAATTTAGCATCTCATTGAATCCAAAAAAAAAAAAAAAAAAAACTAGTATGTTGTGGCCACCACAAGACTTTCTTCTATATTTACCTATACATATTCAATCAGTAACAATATTAAAAAAAAAAAAAAAGTACGATTTTTTTATTATTATTATTATTATTTGTTAAAAGTAAAAAAAAATCGATAACTTTGTTTTAAATTATCACAGATTTATAGTTCAACCATTCGTTTTAAAGGTATTGACGAGACCTTTCGAAAGATACCCATCTTGAAAATTTATACCCCCCCCGGGGGGTACTTCCCCCCAGGAGGGGAAGCGATGCCCCCCCCATGCAGAATTTTTTTTTTTCTAGTTACATACTACTATTATCAATAATTCATATTAATTTTACAATCACAAGTTTAAAACAACTCTTATTATGCACATTTATACGAATTTTTGTCCTATGCTGCATATTAAAATTTAGATAAAATGCTATCACAGCGCCACCTGTTGAGCTATTGATCCCCAAACATAATCAGCACCAGTTAATGTCGGGGACAAACTAAATACCAAGTTTGGTTAAATTTCGTTAAAAAAAAAAAAAAAAAAAAAAAACGATTTTTTTTTCTAAGTTTTGTTTTGTTAAAACTAAAAAAAATCGATAACTTTGTTTTAAATTATCACAGATTTATCGTTCAACCATTCGTTTTAAAGGTATTGACGAGACCTTTCGAAAGATACCCATCTTGAAACTTTGCCCCCCCCCGGGTGGGTACTTCCCCCCCGGTGGGGGGGGGGGGAACCGATGCCCCCACATGCACAAAAATTTTTTCCCAGTTAACTATTACTATTATCAACGAGACCTTTCGAAAGATACCCATCTTGAAAATTTACTTCCCCCCCAGGGGAAGGGAACCGATGCCCCCACATGCACAAAATTTTTTTCCTAGCTAACTACTACTATTATCAATAATTCATATTAATTTTACAATCACAAGTGTAAAATAACTCTCTTTATGCCCATTTATACGGAATTTTGTCCTATGCTGCCATGTTAAAAATTTGCATAAAATGCGATCACAACGCCACCTATTGAGCGATTGATCCCAAAATCTAATCAGCACATAAAAGTTTGGTTAAATTTCATTCATTGGTTCGTGAGATACAGCGTCCACAAGAAAATGATACAGACAGACAGACAGACATTTTCTAAAAACTATTAATTCGTGTTCTCCACATCCCAAAACATGTAAATCCATCAAAAAGTGGAGTTCGAAAATTTTCGCGAATCCAATACTTTCTCTATATTACATATAGAAGAAAGTAAAAATCCAAATATGTTTAGAATATATTAATAAACTATAGTAATGTGAAATCGAAGGGAGAAAAATTAAAAAAAAATAATGATAATTAAGGTAGAACATTTTTAAAAATTTCAACAAACATAAAATTTTGATTGATATATAATTTTTTGAAATTCAAATAGTTTTCTATAAATTTTAATATGTTTAATACTATTTTATATCAATACGCATATCCATGACTTTAAGATAAATATAATAACACTAACAATATAATAATAAAAAATATAATAACACTGTTTTTAGTAAATGAATATACTTCGTCGTAAATAAAAGTTATTGTTATATATATATATATTTCTAATTAATATACACATTTCCATTTGAGTACAGATTAATTAATAGACAAACAGTTTGACAACAATAATATCAAGCAATAAGTAATACTGACTATCTTAACATTTAAACAAAAGTACACACACACACACATATATAAATAATACTGAGTGTTTTTATTTTCAGTTATTAAGCTAATCAGGATATTTAATTAAGAATAAAAGCTTTTATTGCATTTGAGAAATTTCAACGCTTCCATAGTAATAAATAATACTACAGAACTAATACTATTAATCAGTAATATACTACAGTCAAAATTATTTTTTAAATGAATCAAAGTATTCCATTTTGAATTAAAAAAAAAAAAAAAAAAAAAAAAAAAAAAAAAAACTACTATTGATATCAAAACGGTTTTAATTTTTTAATAGAGAAAATAACACAAAAACAAATATATAATATGATATTTCAAATATTTTAACCATTTGAGAATTAAAAAAAAAAAAAATCTATAAATAAATAACAGATACTAGCTTTTTTATAACAATGAAGTTGATCCTACATTTTTATTCGGCAATAATAAAACACGTACAATTTCGCAGCAAGACAACTGCAGAAAAAGTCGGGCAAGAATAGAGCTTTATCGCAGCCAGAGGCGACGCTCAGAATGTACTGGGGAAGTGTGTCAGTGGTCACACACAGACGATAATGAAAGGATTGAAGAGAAAACAAGCAGCCAGTTTCTCTTTCAGTACACTTTCTTGAGCATTTTGTTCCACTGTTTTTTTTTTTTTTTTTTTTTTTAAACTTATTTATTTATTTATTTTTAAAGACCGATAAGAAAGGAGATTGTTGCCACCGCCTATGTGTTTATGGTTTAGTAATCATTTATGTTTTTCCAAATAAAAAGGTTTATTAAAGTACAGTTTATTAATAATAAATTAGTCTACATTTTATCATGATTAATTTATTTTAATACTTTATGCAATCAAAATAAAATTTATTTTTATTTTTTATTAAAACTAATAATAATTCATTTTTTTTGTACTTTGAAGTCCTATTACAAAACTGCATAGTACTTCTTTTATTCTAGACTTAAGTCCCGTTCTAATGAACCTTAACGCACAAAAAATGGCCTTAAAGCAACAACCTGGACTTTATAAATTAAACTTGCACCTCTCTCTGTCTTTTTTTTTTTGTCCTTTTAATAAAGAAGAAACAAATGTGAAATTAATTCTTATTGTTGCTGTTGTTATAAAAAATGGCATTTTGCCAAAACTACAGTATTCTTTTTCACATCTTTCTTTTAAAATTTTAAATGTTCGACAATAATTGAATGAAATACAGTTTCTTCTTTATGTAAAATTTCTCAAAAAGTCATTTAAATAAATTCAAAATATTTATCAGACTGGCATAGAGAAATTTAAACAATCTTTGCAAAAAATTACTGAAATAAAACTGCCTGTATCTTTAAATTTTATTAAGGCAACTAATAGTACTTTATAGTCTGCTTTAATATATATCTCTATTTAATTTTCTCAATACAGTGTTTGTTTACAAGAAAAAAAAATATTTACAATGCATTAAATGAATAAATGGGATATGTCATGTACACACGATTCAGAGAACCTATTTATAGAGTCACATCTTTTCCCGTTATACCCCTCTCTTCGATAATGAATTTAATTCCTCTTCACCTCTTATCAAATTTCCCGACCGGATCAATGTCCTTTTGTCTGATTCATATTATTATTAAAAAAAAAAAAAACCATACATAAATACCTGCACGCACCTATCAAACAGAATATAAAAAGGACGTCCCTAACAAGGGCCCCCTTTTACCCCCTGGCCGAAGAGGGGATCAAACGGAATGCGGTCACTTCCTGGTTTCTATGAAACGGTCTGATAGCTCAAATCGAGTTCACGTGATAGGGGAGCGTGGACAAACAGGGGCACCCGGAAAACGACGAATGTCAAGGGCGCCCCTTTCGGGAGGCCCCTAGATTTCAGTCCGGGATAATAAAAGAGGATATCTTAACCTTGAACGTCGTCGGATACCAACCAAAACAAAGCAGGTGAAGGTCCTGTCAGTTATCTGCCCCGATTGCGCCGGTCATAGGTCGGAACTTACAACGAAAATAAAAGGGAAAAAATCTTGCTAAGATTTGTTTATGTTCAAAGATCACGCTGCAAAGCAGTGCAACTACAAGCCGAAATTTTCTTATCAGTTTAGCATTCTGAAACAAAGCCAGTATCAACAAAATAAAAGAGATAATCCATAGAATATGGGGAGTAACATAGTTTTATAACTAATGCAATGTTTGTCAGAAATATGCATCAGAAACATAAAATTCGACATTTCCTCTATTACCCACAATTTTAGAATTGCAAAAGTAAATAAATCCATAAAAAATCTTCGAGAATTAACATGAGGGTAAATAGGTCCAGTAAATGCTGATCAATTATTATATGAGGCTAAATAGGTTTAGTAAAATTGGTTGTCATGTGGTATTTATTTGACAGTCGTCTTAATACCTATAATTTTTAATGACTTTTGTCTCGAATGTCACTATAATATATTTTCACTATAATAATACATAATTCCGTGTATACACAAGAGGACTTCCCAGATATCCGTACTTTACGCTGCATTCGAATCCGGACCCTTCTGTTAGAAGACAGATCTCTTCTAAATGGGCATACCTGCCAAATTATAAGTTTTTTCGCTACCGCAAATTTTTAGTAATCTATTTAGCAGTTCTTTCGATTAAGCTGATGATTTTTTTTTTTTTTTTTTTTTTTTTTTTCCAAATAAATAGTGGTGTTAAAAAACTGTATAAGTTGGATGGATGGATGGGTTTTACGTCGTACTAGTGCTGCGCAGATGGGCAATTGGCGACGGTCTGGGACACACCCCTAGAGGTGGTCCGGAGACATGCCATCACAATTTTGATCCTCCACAGAAGAGATGGCTCTCCCGCTTTGGTGACCCCCAGAGGTATAATTTTTTATGGGAACAGCTGTATAAGTTGGCACCTATGTAAATGGGCCATCTGAGTGGCAACTCAAATGACTTATTTTTATTTCGTGTATTTTTGAGAAACAAATATTCGAATTTTAGAGTAGAAAAATCGCCTGGACCTTAATTTTATTTTCATAACTAATAGGAATATCTGAATGACACGTACGCTGAAAAGTTTAACAAAATAGTTATATAAAGTAAACACAAGATATAGTAAAAATTCATAAACTGAATTAAAACTTTACAAAACAATACACTGTGATGAGTCTGAGTGAAGTTGAATAAAAGAAAAGAAAAGAAACTAAGAAGAAAATATATTTAGTATTTGATTCATATAACGATTTTTGTAAACTATTACAGTATAATGTAGCAATTAATACACATATTTGTAACAATATACTTGAAAAAATAATTTATGTGTATTGATTAATTAATTATTGATTAAATAATGTATTCAATAAGTATTAAGTGTATCTGGTGCAATCAGCTTTAAGCACTTCAAAAAAGGAGTGTCTCTATCCGTGCAGAAATTTATCTTATGAAATGAAATCTTTTTTATAGGATATAAACTAATATTGTATATTTTCGTCAACGTAAAGTGCAAAGATTGTGGGAAAAAATACAGCAGTTCATTGAGTACTTATAACACAACTTGACATCCTTTAGCAACAACATCTTTCATACTTAAAAATAAATAAGTACATAACAATCGGCAAGATGATAAGAAGAAACAAGTGTCAGAAAAAATAAATATCCACTTGATACTTTTAAAAGATATTTTAAAGATTTCTTCCTTTGGCATAAATGTAATTATAAAACTTCCCCTAAGACATTTTTTTTTTCTTTCTCGAAATCTTAAGCCAATTGCATAACTTGTAACAAATCGACCGAAAATTAGACAAAGTATCTATTACAAGACAGATTAAACATCTCTGAAGATACATTATCTTTTCTTTTGTTATTTCAACTCTTTGGATAGAAAGGAGTTTCCATCCCCAGCCAGTACATGTCAAAAATGGAAGATGAAAGGAGTAGCAACAGAACTCGAATCGCAAAAGGCTCAAGCATACAGGCTATTTTGACCTTGGTCTGCCCTTGGATTTGACGGAGACGGGTTCAAGCAAGCGTGCAGCAAAGTTGAAATAATAATAATCATAAAACAAAATAAAATAAAAACGTCTACACCCTCATATCTCTGGTAATCGTACCGTGACCAGCTTTCGCCGTCGTACCTAATCAGATGATTCGGAAAAACGAGTATTATGCCAGTATTTTAACTTCTTTTCCCTTAGAAACAACACGAAAGTAAAGGAATAAAATAGATTAGTATTTACATTGACCATATTAGATGATATATGGAGAAAGACTCGTTTTAAACCTAAGCAAGCATGCTGAGTTTAATATAGGGATACTTCCCTTCCCAGTGATCCTAATAAAACATTTATACTTATCTAAAAGCAGAAACATGTACGAACTCCAACAGTTTTGAGTCGGAATAGAATCGGTCGGTAAGATTTCTCAGCTGAAAAAAACTGTGCGTAAATGCAGCGTGGAAACAGTATGATTTACTAGTTTTTCGGTGGTGTAGAACCTCTAGCACTGGTTTTTCGTAGGTAAAGGATGTAAAGGGTCGCTAGAGAAAGAAATGAATTAAGACATCATATGCGTATGCCCTTATGTTAGTAATGGATCCCGGTAAACCCCCCCCCCCAAAAAAAAAAAAAAAAAATCGCAAAAGCAATGAATTTTAAATAATGGATTTAAATAGAATGACCTTCGTAATACATTTTTAGTTATTTTAATTAAATTTGTACAACACACACTTAGTATTAAATAAAAATAAGCAGTATAAGCAGTAAGGTTACATGTACCTAAATTGGGGGTGGGGGTGGGGGGGGGGAGAGGCAGATTGAATGAAAATAATCGTTTTTTAATTAACCTCCTTACCAATTTTAATAAAAATTTTAATGACTATCATATAACTTACTATTTATGAAAAATTGCAGCGAGCATTACATATACTTGGGAGGAGGTAGAACGAAAGATAATACAGTCGAATCTCATTAACCCTTAATCTACTGACGGTACTTTAAAAAGAGTATAAAATCGAATTTATAGAAGAAATATCAAAGATATTTATAAGAAGGGAACAGATGTACCTCCCTTCAATCTCACTACAAAGCATTAGACGATACAGAGCCATTTTTGTTCCATAAGGGATTTTATGGAGTGCACTTGCTGTTTTTGCTTGATGTATTTTTCACGATCTTCATGTGTGTGAAATTAATTCCTATATTATTTCAAGAATACCCCACTAATCTTAGAGAAAATATGAGAAACATAAATGTAAATATTTCTCTACACATTTTTCATCTCGAAATAGTTTTTTCGACTTCTATGTACCACTGGTACACTAAAGTACGACCTCACAAAATTCTCATTAATTATTATAATGAGGTGATATGCATAATTTTTAACATATATATCTTTAAATAATGCACTTTAGTAACTAAAAATATATGTTTCAAACACAATTTTTATCTATATCATAATGCAGTAGATAAAGGGTTAACGCGAAAACGCTTAATGCGAATTACTTTTAACATGAACTGTTTATACAATTCTCGTTAAAATGAAGATTGGTTTTGTTATATGAAGATCAGTTACTACAGTGAAACCTCTCAAGTTGGACACCCCTCTAAGTTGGACGCTTTTTCTCGGAACGGAATGTATCCATTAACATTATGTCTAACCTCTATAAGTCGGACACCTCTCTAAGTTGGACACTTTTTCTTGGAACCGTAGGTGTCCAACTTAGAGAGGTTTTACTGTAATAGCATGAACTACTGATAACATGAACAATTTTCCCCCCTTGAGATTCACGTTAACGAGGTTCAACTGTATTTGTTTTTATTATCAACCATGCTACCGATGGCAATGAAAATTTGCAAAACTATCACTTACTCGTTATGTCAAATAAAACTGTTTCTAAACCTATCATGAAAAACGGCAGTTTTTCTAGTGACGCAAGCGCTAAAACAAACGAACGTCACGACACTCAGCGGAAACGGAAAAACGAACGAAAACTGCGACACATATATATACAGTCATGAAAAACGGCAGTTTTTCTAGTGACGCAAGCGCAAAAACAAACGAACGTCACGACACTCAGCGGAAACGGAAAAACGAACGAAAACTGAGACACTTATATATACAGGAATTTTAAGATCAAAGAAACCGCTGAAAGCCGACACTTAATATCTCAGGAAATATGGGAGGTTATGTTCTGATATTTTCAAAATAGACTTTCACCTTCTGTCTGATCCTACCCTGAAATCGCTACATTTCTGCGTGCAATATATTTCGAGATATGAATTGACTCATTTAAGTTATAAATGGACGGACTATATGTGTAAGAATTTTTTCTCGAACGTGGCTCGAGCGAATTTAGTTTAATTTATATATGATATTAATCGCTTTTATCTGATGTGCCTGACATCTCCCTTTTCCCTAGGAAAACTCTTGTTTTTTTTTATAACTCAGTTTAAAAATCGAACTATTTTTTACTCCGAAAATACCGTGATGCGGCAGTTTCGCGGACGAACTTCTTCTCTTCCATCTGAAATACTGAATATCAAATAATCGTTTTGGCTCCATCTATCGGGAAGCGTCAAAAATAAACAAAAAAAAAAAAAAAAAAAAATATTTTTCTTTTTTTAATATATATATTAAATGAGTTATTTATTTAGGTACTTGTATTTTATATGACATTTGTTTATCAAAAATATTCTTTGTATTTACATTGTTTTCATGCTGATACGTTGTTAACTTTCAAAATTGGTTCTATTTTAAAAGGTGATTGCAACAACAAAAAATTTTTCCTTTATTTTCATAAAAATGACAAATAATATGATAATCATATGCAAATATTTGTAATTTTTTCAAAATTAGGTGATAAATCACTTAAACTACGGATTGAAAAAATTCTTAAAACAGAATTTGAAAATAATTAATTTGCTCATTAAGTTTCTAGTATATATAATATATAAATTACAAAATGTTAAGCTATAATAAAATTTTGAATAGATTAAGATTTTTTTTTAATTAAATTCATAACAAACTATACTACTTAAATATTTACCAGTATAAAATTTTCACTTTTTAAAGATTTTTCTATTATTATTTATTTTTCTCTTTTAAATCAAATCTATACCTAAAAAATTATAATAAGAAATAAATATAAATAAGAAATTTTTGTCATTTTTAAAATGTACTATATTATGCCTTTGTAATGTTGCATGTTTCCATCTTTTTTATCACTTTTTATAAAATTTTGAAATTTTATTTAGTTTGTTATTTTGTTCGAGTATGACCTATAAAACAACACTTTTAATACAGTGTTATAACTCATTACCATGCTCCTTTAATTTTACGTTTTGATCATTAACCCCTAAAAAGTAATGATATCAATACAAAAAACCCTTAACGGGTTAAAAGTTTGTGACGCAGCACTGTACTTTATGGCTATAAGAATTAGAAATGCGGGTCTTAAAAATAATGATATCAAATTTTCAGTGACGCTTTGATATTAATTAAATTATACATAGATTTTCTTATTTGAATTTGCTTTTTCCTTTTATTTATATTTACAGTGTAAACGTTATTTTCAACATAAAATAATATATAGCATTTACTCATTGATACCTTTCCATTCACATCTCTTATACTATGAAAGCATGTGTTTTAAAAGAAATTATATGAAATTTCAGTAACGCAGTGGTGTTACATTAAGTGATTTGTTTTTAAATTCCTCTGCAATTATTTTGTTTTGCATATTAAAGTATATGTGCACATTGAAATATTGCTTTTAATTTTCAAATACGCTGTCAAATATATCACTTTCATTAAGCTTATATTATGTACTGAAATATATTTATTTCAATGAATTATTCTATCTTTTGCGTCACGCCATCCAAAACTGTAAGTAAAATATATGGAAATGTTTACTTTGTGTCATTTCATCCAAATAAATTGAAAATGCATGCAAATAGATATCGTGATGCAAAGAAAAAAACTGTGAAATTTTTTTCAGTTTTGGATGGCGTGACGCAAAAGATAGAATAATTCATTGAAATAAATAAATTTCAGTACATAATATAAGCTTAATGAAAGTGATATATTTGACAGCGTATTTGAAAATTAAAAGCAATATTTCAATGTGCACATATACTTTAATATGCAAAACAAAATAATTGCAGAGAAATTTAAAAACAAATCACTTAATGTAACACCACTGCGTTACTGGAATTTCATATAATTTCTTTTAAAACACATGCTTTCATAGTATAAGAGATGTGAATGGAAAGGTATCAATGAGTAAATGCTATATATTATTTTATGTTGAAAATAACGTTTACACTGTAAATATAAATAAAAGGAAAAAGCAAATTCAAATAAGAAAATCTATGTATAATTTAATTAATATCAAAGCGTCACTGAAAATTTGATATCATTATTTTTAAGACCCGTATTTCTAATTCTTATAGCCATAAAGTACAGTGCTGCGTCACAAACTTTTAACCCGTTAAGGGTTTTTTGTATTGATTTAATAATACAGTCGAACCTCGTTAACGTGAACACTGTTAACTTGAATTACTTTTAACATGAACTGCTTCCACAATCCTCGTCAAAATGAAGATTAGTTTAGTTGTACGAAGATTACTTACTGATAGCATGAACTACTGATAACATGAACAGAATTTTTATCCCCCTTGAGATTCACGTTAACGAGGCACGACTGTATTTTTAAAGTAGATTGAACTTTATTATCTTATCTTATTGATATTACGAAATAATCTGCAATCTATCTTTATAGTATTGAAATGCAGGGTAAGATCGAGTTAGTGATACACTGTGATGTAGATTATCACATATTATAAAATTTGTTTTCTTTTTAAAAGATAGGTAAATTCTCTAAATAAATAAAATTGTATATTAAATTATTCAATCTTAAACAACTATTTTAAATATAACGATATAACTATTTTAATAATAATTTTACGATACACTTTTCCTAATTTTTATATGTACCCCTTCATATTTTTTCAAGGCAACTGAAACAAAATCTTTGATCCATTCCCAGTATTCATTTAACAATTCTAACGTAATGAAAATTCTTTTCGCTCTGGAAAGGATATGTTTTGACTCATCTAGACAAAATATTTGCTTAGCTGGTTATTTCCCAGGAACTAAAAACTTGGCGAAATCATGCCAATATTCGCCAATGATGTACTGGTCATCTTTTCAAAAAATTACATAAGAATGTGCTTAACGATTACCGTAACCTTGCTCTTCCGGAACTTGGAACTTGGCGAGTGTAAACGTTAACGCCAAAAGCAATGTCATTTTTCGCTCCAGCTTTGGGCGGCAACAGTGTTGCCAACACAAAATTTTTCTCCCCGCTAAAAGAATGCATGAAAATCCGCTAAAAATTCAATTGCCCATAGTGTAGCAACAGTGCAATATAATATCAAATCCGCTAAACCTTTATTTTCCCCCGTAAATCGTGTCAAAAATCCGCTAAATTGGCAACACTAGACGGCACTTACTATCATGAAGTAGCATAAGAAAGGTTCGGGACTTGTGTCCTGCTGCTGATATAAGGTCTATGATCCATACTGTTATCGTCAAAAATTTCCCTTTTTTTTTTTTTTTTTTTTTTTTTTTAAGTAGTCTATGGTCACGCCACAAATTATCTTCTTTAAAATGATCAATAAATTCATCTGAACTGCTGAACCAATATATTGCCGCATGGACTCGTTCTTGGCTGTTCATCGTTATAATGATCGAACACCAAGATTTGAATTAGCAAGTTATCAATAAACAATTACATGGAAGTTGAAGCTTTATACAAAGCAAAATACATTGAACAGGTTGACAAATGTAAAAAAAAAAAAAAAAAAAAAAAATAACTTTGAAAATTTTAAATATTGCTGCATCTTTATCAAGGATAATTATAGCAGCAAGGTAATATGCAATGAGTTGTTTTTTGAGACAGTGATATATGAGATCATGTAAAATCGCTATCATTGTCCAACAACGTACTGTAACCGCTTGTACTGTGAGTTCAAATAGTCCCCCAATCTTCAAGGAATACCAGGATATAACCGGGGAAAGACGGATAAACGATAAAAATTGTCATAAATACAGAAATTGCTATGTATTTTTCAGCTAAAATTAACTGGCATAAAAACGAGGCGTTTAATCAAGGGGGGGGGGTCACTTTTGCTGCATTTTACGGTGTATATTTATGCATATATAATTCTTGTATAAATAAAATTTTATCAATTAATTATTTTATTTCAATTGTGAATGGTTAATTAGCAATTTCGACATCGAAATTATTTTTTTTTCCCACGACACAGGTAGAAAAGAGCACGTGATCCACTTTGAATAGATGCCCGGATTTTTCCTGGAAAAAGTTGGCGCGCCTTCAAGAATATTCGGCTTTCGACATTGTTCTACTTTAAAAGTGCAGCTAAAAAATAAGCACAGATGCTTCCACCGTCATCCCCAGCGAAGGGGCCATTCACATCATTATCGTACAAAACGGGGAGTTGTAACCGATGACAACACGATTCGATATTTTTCTTTAAGATTTGAACAGCTACGGCGTACTTGTTAATTAACATTTAGAAGATTTGAAGTACGACGGATCCTAGCGGTCGATCCGGTCAGAAATTGAGGTCCGTTTTGCTGACCCTTCACAAAATCCAAATCTATAAAAAGGGCACCTTCACAAATTTATAAAAACGGTCCCTCCACAAGGTATAAAAAAATGATCCTTTTTAAGTTTCTCACATTTTCAGTATTATTTTTTTAATTAATGCTTATATTTGGTTCAACGAAACTTTATTAACTTAATTACTGATTGTGAAAATGGAAGGTTTACCACAATATTTTTCGTTAGGCAAAAATAGATGAAAATTTCACAATAATATTTTATTGTTTACAAAAATGAGACCCAAAAATTAAAACCTGGAACGATCCCCCCTCCCTCCCCCCCCCCCCCCCGTATTCACAGATATTATCTATATTTGCAGAAAAGTCAAACGATCCTAAGAACTTTACACACGATTGAAATTAACATGTTCTTTCATATGTTTCACAATCATTGATTGCTTTTAATATTTCAATAACGCAACTATAAATATTAAAATCAATAAAAATCGGATCTACAGTTCGTTCTCCTATTCAAGTCGTAAACAAACGTGGACTATTCTATTGTCGGTACACAGTTGTCCTAATTTGTTTACGATTCGAATCGGAGAACAAACGCTATACGAGAAGCAATTAAATATTAAAATATTTTGAAGAATGTAATCACATTTAAGATAATAATATTAATAACAATAAATCTCAAAAATAATAATGTTCTTAATTATTTTTCATTCTTCAAATCAAATTCATGGTCATAAAATTATCGAACAGGGAAAGAAATTGAGGGAGGGGGTGGTGTTTCTAGAAAACGGTTGGTGACTGGGCAAAATGGAAGACCTATTCGGATTCAGGAGGTCATTTTACATAAGAATCAGCAAGAATGGTATCAGACCTCGATTTTTTTTTTTTTTTTTTTTTTTGCAGAGCAGTGTAATTTTAAAAAACACCATGTCAATAAATTAGAATTTTTCTAAAAGTAAAAATCATCGAAAATCGTCACTGAAAAAATTTTTGAAACAGATAAAAAAAAAAATATGTGTACATATTTTGTTATCATAAAAAGTACACAATCAACGTTTTACATAAACACTTGATAATATAAAAATACTTTGCTACGTGAACCTAATATTTGTAAGCGTATACGTCAATATCACCTTTAAAGATCAAGACACAAAATCTCAAAAGGCATTTTTAACAATGAAGGGAGGAGTAACCGAAATAAATACATAAAAACTCATTATCTGGAGAAAAATCGTTACACATTTGGTTTTGGGGGGCTGAGAGGGTTCCACTTCCGGCCGTCGCCATGGATAGGATGGGAATAGGAGTAAGAAGCGAAAGTGTACTTCCGGTAACTAAATCAGTTTCCCTCTAGCCAAGGTCGAAGAATCCCTTCTGCTCCACATAACATCAAATATCAGAGTAAAAGAAATGTGTTATAAAAAACATTAAAAATAGACTCCTGTCTTCGACGTAACTGTATAAAACAGCTTTATTCATATTTCAAAAAAGTTAAAAAAAAAAAAAAAAAAAAAAGGAATGTTTCCATTTGTACATCTGCTAAATTTTACGATTGCATGTAGAAATTACCGCACTATTTGAAGAAAATTTGTAAAAATAAATTGAGAGAGGTAAGAAAAGCGTGTAATGTCATTCCAACAAAAGTTTTAAACGCATTTAGTACTTTTGCGGCTTTTGACAAGTAAAATGGCATTTGGCTATTTCAGGGCTGATTGCGATCCAACTTTAAAAAAAAAAACAACCCTGAAATGACATTAAATGAATAAATAAATAAAGGAGGCCACGGTGCTATTATTATTATTATTATTATTTATTGTAACCAATAAAATGCATGCAAAGTTTTGTGAATCTAAAATAATACTACTAAATTACAAAATTATTCCAAAATTTCCATTATAAAACAACTTTCTCTCATCAGTCATTGAAGAATAATTGAAAAATATTTCTTGAAATCAGGAAAAAATACTGCGCATAAACACCCTTCCTATTTAAGATATCACCTATCGCTATTACTTTTACATACGATCTTACGCAAACTAAATAATATATATATACCGGGATGCCGGCCTGGATAGCTCAATTGGTAGAGCCTTGACCTTGTAAGGCAAAGATCCAGGGTTCGAGTCCCGGTCCAGGCATTATTTTCACTCAGTCGGAAAAATTAAAAAAATTTCAATAAATATGATTTTCTTCCACAGTTGATTGTGTGATTTTATTAAAAATTGTATTTCATTCTCCCATTGTTTAATGGTGTTTTCCACTTCCTGCGGCTTATTTCTGTTGAGGTCTATCTAAATGATAGACCAGATTGTTCCTGCCAAAAAGGTTGTCTGAGTGAATAATGCTGACCGGGATGTCGGCCTGGATAGCTCAATTGGTAGAGCTTTAACCTTGTAAGTCAAAGATCCGGGGTTCGAGTCCCGGTCCAGGCATTATTTTCACTCAGTCGGAAAAATTAAAAATTAAAAAAAAATTCAATAAATAATGTTAGTTGCCATTTGGCACCCAACTTGCTGATTCTAATTTCGACCCCTGCTGTTACAGCTTTTAGAATAATTCTACATTTTTTTTTTTTTTTTAACTTTTCTAGATAAAAACTTCGGAGGTTTTCTTTTCTTTTCATTTTTTTTTTTTTTTTTTTTTTTAATCGATAAAATATTTCAGATTTTAACTTTTCCAGATAAAAAAATCGGTTATTTTTTTTTTATTTTTTTTAATCGATAAAATATTTCAGATAGTCTTGCTTGCAGAATTACATGCAAACAATATATCACGTGAACCTAGAAATAAATTCTTCTGCTGGAAAGACTCCAATTATTATTATTATAAAACATTACTATTTTCATTTTATTATTTAATAGAATTTATATTATTTGTTACTCTCATTAGGTAAAATAAAATAAAATAAAATAAAATAAATAATTTCCAAGTAATTTCTAAGAGTTGCACTAATCATAGCCATAAACTTTAAGATTTTTCATGCGTCTTAATTAAAAATAAAAATGCGCAAATCGGCAAGAAAAGTATTTTTAAATGAAAAATTATAGTCTATAAAATATACTAAACATTACTTATTTTTTAATTTTGTAAATTTTATCTTAAATATCCAGTCCTATTTCCTTCATAATCAAATGATTTAATTGTAACAGATTTTACCTGGTGGGTACAGTTTTTTTTTATGTTTTGTATTAGGAAAATTTTACATGAAAGCAGGATTGGAAAGTGTTAAGCAAAAGCGTGTTGTGTAAGTCCGTGGTTTCGAGGTAAAGCAGTTGCCTGTTATACGGGGAGTTCTGGTTCGATACTGCCTGGTCAAATAAGGTAAAATTTATTTAATGAGGTTTTTTTTTTTTTTTTTTTTTTTTTAACAACTTTCACTAGCGAAGTGCGAATATTTTCTGTATTGTTTGGTTACTGAAAATTTCTGTCTACATTTTTTTTTTCCAATAGCATAGAGAAAGGCGGGGCACAGTGGACAACTCCTATTTAAATCTATTAATATTCAACTCTTTTAGTTCATATGGATACTCATGTATGGCAGCATGGTACTAGTTGTATGCAGCCAAAAAAAAAAAAAAAAAAAAAAAAACATGAGAAATAAGTAAGGCAACCATTTTGAGCAGTTTTTATGTTTTGAGCTGCTCAAAGTAATTTTTCCACATTGAAGTTTTTAAAATTTTATAAAGATTGAACTAGTAACCATAAGTACTATATAGCTGTTAAAGGAAGGCAAGATATGGCTATTTTTAAATTCCTAAAAATTATTAGCATGTTTATAGTCTGTATATTATTTTGTTATTATTATTTGTTTTCCGGGGCACAGTGGACCACCTTCCAATGTGCCTAAAAGTACAAATTATATTTAATACTTATATTTGTTTTAGTTAAATTTATAGATACAAATTTAATGTAAAGTATTAATATCTCAAAATAATAAATATCTTAATGTTACAATAAAATAAATAAAAATAATAAATTTTTAAAAGTAATAAATATTTGAATAGTAATATAATAATTATCAATATCCGAATATATTAACTATTTGATTTTATTTTTGCATTAATAAAAGAAAAAATATCTAATTTAATAAATAGTAGATTTATTATTATTGTTGCTTTTAGAGATCACATGTGAAAAGCAAAAGAAGTAAGTTTAATATATTTTAGTTAAATGTATCCTACAAATATAATATAAATTAATTATATCTCAGAATAATTTAAAAAATATTAAATATTTGAATAGTAGTATAATATTTATTAATATCTGAATAATAAAAAAAAATATTTGATTTATATAATATTAATAAAAGAATAAAAAACAATATCTATTTTAACTTAATAAATTTTCTTACTGAGATTTGATTTCTTATGTGTTTACTTTAATTTCATTTTTTTTTTTTTTTTTTTTTTTTTTTTTTGATGAAAATGCTTGAATTATGTTCTTTAGACTAGAATAGTATAAGAAACTAATTTTAGAGGGGAAAAAATATAATATATATTAATTTAATATAAACAAAAGAGGCTGGTCCACTGTACCCCGGTGATGGGGCACAGTGGACCACTTTGTGAGTGCTCACAATTTATTTTTTCATTCATAACGTATTGGAAATATTGTTATAAAAAACTAAGACATGTCAAGAGGGTTTAGACGTTTAGAGATTGTTTGCTATTTTTATTTTTTTATTTACTATTTTTTTTTTTTTTTTTTTTTTTCCCCAAGTACATTGCTTTTCTGTCTTTTGTGAAAAAAAAAAAAAAAAAAAAAAAATTAAGAGTATAAAAGTGGTCCACTGTGCTCCGGACTTCCCTACACGAACATTTTCTAGCAACTTTTGCTGCCAGGAATTTTCTGTAATATAACAGGATTATTTTTTACAGTGTATCTTATAAACATACTGAAACTTTATGGAAATCTTAAACGATAACATATTAATTTTATGTGCTTGTAAAAGCATCTGTGCGATCTGATGACTATTTTTTAAATGCAAAATAATAACACTGAATGTCTGTACAAGTTATTCAAATTTCATGACGGTTAATACAGACATTTTTACAGAAACAATAAAAAGAAAAGAAAAATGTTAATTGTACAATGGAGAGTAGGCAACAATCAAATTTAAGTAAAAGCAATTGAAAAATGATTTGACTGACGTATAGTCTGTAGTTGTAACAGTGATAAACAAATAAATACTAATATCATTAATGTTTTACTGATTGACATGTGATAAATTTTAAAAGGAATCTATTAAAAAAAAAAAAAAAAAAACTTTAAAGAGTTTTGCAGACTATTAAGTAAGCTCTTGAAATGGGTTAGTTTTCCGTAAATTTAGGTCGGAAGTCAAAGGTTAGCATGAAGCGTAAGTGGTGCAGGCTACTTATTCGTGTAACGTAAGTGCAAACATTTACAATTAGAAAAGTTTTTAAAAAATACATTATTGTGCCAGTCCATGACAGATAAAATACACAAGTTGGTATACAACTGAATTACTGATAACGAGTGGAAATGGCATCATGACTATGAAAAGTTTTAGAAATGTTCCACGATTCGGTCCACATCAAAGACTGGGGTGAAACATACATGAGCAACAATGTCTATAAAATAAAGGCGACTAACAATCATTCAAAAAACAATTGTTAAAATATGCGATGTGGTAATAAAGCTATTATGAACTAATTATGAAACATTAAGTACTTATGAACGTAAAGTTAAAATTTTTTCACACGAGATTCGTCAAATTTATCATTGATTTTCGAAAATAATGTTTACACATGCGTATTTATTTTACTAGCAGGCTATGCCAGCTTCGCTGGTCACTATATTTAAATGAATTTTCAAAAGAATTGGATCAGTATTTATTTTTTACATCACATTACAAATAAAAACTTAATAATAATAATAATAATAATAATTTATACATAAATAAATAAACATTGAAATTGCTCTAGACCTTGCTTCGAGTACCCGCTGCCTACGGCAGCTCTTTTTTCCGCCCGTGCTGCATCGGGGGGTCCATTTTCCCACTGTCTGCAAAAAGGTCTTTCCCGGGCACTTCAATCTGGGTATTTATCGACGACATGTGGATCTTCTGTTATTTATGAACTACGATTTTAAAGATGACTGTATCTCAGCATCTGTTATATGTTTTTAAACCATGTGTTTTATAGCCCCCGTTATTTACACTGCATTACGATTTGATTCCGACCAGTATAATAAAATAAAATAAAAAGTACATCTTCTTTTAAAAGGAATTAAATACATGAAAAACAAATAAATTTTAATCAGTTTAATCCTTTTCCACTATATACTATTCCCCAAATAAATATTATAAATTTAAAAAAAAAAAAAAAAAAAAAAAAAAAAAAAAAGGATTTTTATTTTAAAGGAATTAATTAAAAATGAAAAATAAAAAGTTGTTATTAAAAATTATACATAAACATAACAATTTATTTATTTTTCATTACCATTTGATTTTCAATAAAAAAAAAATCAAATGAATGTATTAAACAAAAAATAAATAGTGAAATAACCGTTGCTAAGATACGCAGACGATTACAATCAAAGAATTAAATTTATGAAAAATGAAGCATTAAAGCCAATATTTAAAATCGAAATAAAAAATTCAAATTCGAAATTCGAAAAAATCTCGATGAGGTGCACACCTGCAGGGTCCCAGGTATTTATATGGCAAATTTGGAAGCTCTGCGATCAATAGCGTGAGCACCAGAACGCAGACAGACACACACACACAGACAGACACTTCTCTTTATATAGATAAACATAGTTTTAATTTAATAAGTAAGTTGGAGCATAAGTAAGTTGGAGCATGAAAAGCGGTAGACAGCGCCATCTGGCACAGAAAGCGCGACTTTTTTATTCAAAACTGTTACCAATAATTTTAAGAAGTAATATATGATATATATAATTGACGTTTCTTCGATTCTATTCGCCTTTTATGTATATCAAATCCCACTTTTAAAAATTTTTGGTGGCTGTTGAATAAAAAAGTCGCGCAATCTGTACCAGGTGGTGCTCTCTACCGCTTGAACTGTTGCCAAGTTTCCGAGCCACGCGGAAGGCATCTAGTTTAGGAGGCTATGGTTGGAGATAAATTATCTAGTCTAATGTGTTTTTAAGTATAAATTTTTAAAAAATCGAAAATGTTTGCAGTGCAAAACCTCTCGTATGTATTTTCTTGTTCATTTTGTTTAAAAATAGCTTTATTCCAAAATAGAACAGTTTTCTATTGTTTCTGCAGTATGGTGCCTGTGTGTTGAGCAAATAAATAGTCAACGTCCTAGGTTTTTGATGTCTATAGTGTAACGTTGGAAAAGTACATGCAAATTTAAAACCTTACAATCTTAGTATGAGTACTCAGAAAAATTAGAAAACGTTACCTGCAAAGAAAATATATTTTAAGAAATGCTAATAATTAAAATTCAAACTTTAAACTTGATTTTCTGTCTGTAATCTTTCAACATTTCCAAAAGGTTAAAAAAAAAAAAAGAAGAAGAAGAAGGAAATTATGTATGGACGTTGCATAGCTTGATATATTTAATTTGTAAGTTCAGTTTTGCTAACACGAACAAAAGTTTTCATTTCATGCCTTTAAAAAAAAAAAAAAAAAAAAAAAAAAAAAAATCAATTTTAAAAAATTAAAATCATTTATTTACTTATTTATTTTACAAATACAAGTTTATTGTTCATGAAATAAATAAATAAATAAAATAAAGTAGAAGATATTTAGTGAGAAATTAAACAGGCGCAAAGTGAATTATTTTTCTGCATCTATTTTACATTACAAGTATTTATGTATTGTCTATTCCAAATATGGAATTTTTCCTTCTTTATTTATTTTCAATAGATCTATCGTATTTTTATTTTTTATTATTATATTTAGTTTAATAGGTAAAAAAGTGCTAAACTGGGTTCACTAAACTGAACAAAAATTGTAATTTACTGTTTAATAGTAAAAATTCAAACCTAATCAATAGTAAAAAAAAAAAAAAAAAAACTTTTAAAGGTGTAATTAGTATTATATTATTTCAATAGCGATGATTATTGAGCAATGAAAAGATAACGGAAATATTTACTCTTTTCGTAACTCATTCACGAAACAGTATCCAAGAGATGATTGTAAAGACACAACTAAAAATAATATAATTCTTATAAAACAGATGCATAAAACTTTCAAAATAATACGTTTTTAGAGTTCCTAAAATAACACAATAAGCTTTTACAGAGTTTTTAAACTTCAATTTTTCATATTTTGTATGCAATACTCGTAGCACACGCTTTTTCATCGACTCCTTTTAAAATTTTGTGTAAATGCTGATCAGTTTATTACTCACAAAACTGTGCATTCATTTTAAAATGAAGGAATTATTTTTATCAGGAATTTTCAGATTTAGTCGCATGACATATAATTTCTCGAAAACTGTTTAAATTTAATTAAATAAAATTCAGAATTTTATATATTTATTTATTTATTTTGACCTTTTCAAATGCAAAAAAAAAAAAAAAAATTAGTTTACTCGTTGGCTTTTTTTTTTTTTTTTTTTTCCTATCGATTTTCCATTATTATAATTTAACAATATATTCAAAGCCCTATTTATGCATTACAGTATGGATTCATTGGTAAGCTTTTTTTTTTTTTTTTTTTTTTTTTTTTTTCCTTTTTAATATTTTTATATTTGAATGCAGAAATTTTGTGTAATTTTTTAGCATTCAAACATACATATCATATCAAACTAGGGATTGATTCAGGCAAAAATTGGGACCCATTTGCTGCCCCTTCACAAAATTCAGATTTATAAAAATCCCTTTCACAAGATTTTGTTTTATAAAAATGATAATTTTTTAGAAATTTTCCATGTTTACAGTGTATTATTTTTAATGAGTGTCTATACTTGGTTCAATAAAATGCTATTAACTTGATATTAAATATTCGACAGAGTAACTCCGGAAATGAAAGATTCCATGCGATAATTCTTATTATCGCCAAAAAGAAATTAATTTAAAAGTTATATATATATTATTTTTCGCAAAAATAAATAAAACTTTCACATTTTTTTTTTTTTTTTTTTTTTTATAAAAATGGGCCCCAAAAATTAAAACTTGGATCAACCCCTGTAACACATAAAATGTATATTAAAATTCAAACATATATATATATATATTGGAGAGGAGGGGGAGGGATGAATCTACAAAGTAATACACAAATGTTTAGAATATTGTCAAATAGGGTTGAGGTTTAGGACGTCTGAAACTGGTTTTGGACAGGACAGGTGGTTTTAACCGTCCAAAACTGTCCTAAACTGTACAAAATTGTTCAAAACCTACAATTATAAGAAATTCTATTCCCTACATTCTCAGTAGCAATTATAATTAGTAATTGTATTTTATACTGAAAATTTAGACTTTTTAAGTTAAAAGAAATTTACAATTTATAAATAGCTATTAAAAAAAATTAATATTAATGACTCAAAAAATTTTCTTACAATAAAAAATGTATAATAGGATATTCAAAATGAATAATTTGTCTTATTTTTAATTGCAAAATACTTATTTTACAGAAATTATTTTTAAAAGTTCTTTCATAAATTGCGTACATCAAAAGATACCGAAACTAAATAAAAAAGTTATAATTTGGCAATGAAGTCTATGCATTTTCAAAAACAGCAGATACCCCCCCCCCCCCCCCCCTCAAAAAAAAAAAAAAAAAAAAAATCTTTAAAGTCTGTAGCTGCATATTTTTAATATTTACTTCAAGATGATTTATTGTAAATCTTATATATATAAAATAATAATTATATATTATTTTGTTCTCTTGATATATTTATTCATGTTGCTTATATATCTGTATATGTGTGTGCAAATATTATAAATATCAATATTTGAAGTACAATTATCCACATTTTTCCATTAAAGCTTCAGTAATAAATTTTTGCTTTTGAATATTATAATTGTTAATATATGCATCTTTCACTAAACATTGTATTATTAGAACTTAATGAAATATACTGGAAAATGTTACAAAACAATAATTATAATAATTTTGTAAATTTTTCAAATATTTGCATAATTTTAATAAAATATAATTCTACTAAGAAATATAGTTTTGGGCAGTTTAGGACCTCAAGCTTTTGGACACTACGGTAAAAACCATGGTTTATACAGTGGTTTTTACCATAGTGTCCGAAACCTTGCCAACCCTGTTGTCAAACTATAGTAAAATGAAATCGATACAAAAAAATAAATAAAAAAGAACTAGCGAGGAACATTTTATTTTTTAAAAGAAGTAATTTTGAATTATTAATTTTAAACTACTTTCGAAAAATTTCAATCTACTTGATATTGTTGTATTTTAAATATTTATAACTCTAAGACAGCACTTCACTACTACTAATAATAATAACGTCCCACCATTCCTTTAAGCACGGGGAAAATATTATAATTAAAAAAAAAAAAAAAAAAAAAAAGCTTCTTTCTTTCAGCAAAAATCATTGCAATGTTCAACTAAGTACAGTAATGTATAATTTTTTGGGGTGATAGATATTGTATTTTAAAAGTAAATAATATTACAATTTCCAGATCATACGCTTTAATGCTGTGATGACAGATCACTTGTAGCTTAGAATTATTATTTTTTTTTTTGTGAAAAATGTATTATAATTTACTCATTTACAAGTGAAATTTCTTTCGTAAACTTTTATTTATTTTCAAAAGTCAGTTGAAATAGTATGTTAGTTGCGTATATTTATTTCTATAATTGTATATTTATAATATATAATATCTGATTACGCTAAATAAATACTATAACGACAGTTTTTACAAAAGAAAGTGATTATTTCTTATTGAAAGGCCTGTTGGATAAAAAGTTACATTATTATTATTATTATTATTATTATTTTTAGACATTTATCAGAAATGCCGGATTTGTGAATATTTTTAACTTACGGTTTTGGGTAGTTTTCCACTTTTTCGGTGTCTTAATACAATTTAGTTATTTTTAGACAGACATCTGTGTTTGACTCGACGTGGCTCACACAAATTGCGTGAAATTTCACATTTAATTCCTTCTCGAGATAAATTCGCAAGAAAGATGTTACGTGTTATCAAAAATTAAGCCTACCAGCAAATAGTAGTAATTGCACATTTTCACCATAGGGAAATTCTAACTTTAAGGAAGTACTCTGAGTTCAATCAACTAACTGAAACAATGACAATCATGAAATAGTACATTCAATTCGACCTTGAGATAAATGGATAAGAAGGATGTAGTAAAACCTATGAAAAATGAACTGTCTGTAATAAAACTTAACCTTAAATAGAAAATCTTATGCGCCCCATAAAACTGGAGAACTTTAAAATAATAATCTACCTGCTGTTACAAATAGTAGCAAATGTTCCTTTTCAGAATAGGACGACAGTAGTAAGTTCAATCGGGCAATTAAATGCTGAAACATTCTATTTCATTCGATGTTGAGATAAATTATTAAAAAGGATATAATAAAACTGGGTAAAACAGATCCTGTCTAAACATTGCCTTAAACTGAACATTTATATCAACAATAGACAGGGCCTGATTAAGGCATGGGAACGTGAGGCTCATGCCCAGGGCCCTGAGTAGAATGAAACCTAAAAATGGCCTTAAAAAATGCCATTTTGCCTTTTTTGGCCCCAAAAATGGCAAAAAAAAAAATAATAATAAGGGGGGGGGGGTATCATAAAATGCAAAATTTTGTAATTATAGTCCTACATACAGTTATATATGTACTTCTGCTGATTGTTGCAAAAATGTGAGAAGGATCAACCAGTTAACTAAAATACAGGCAATTATGAAAAATAAGCAAATTTTATGCGGAAGGCAGAAATATTTCCACACAAATTCGAGATATAATCCAATTTTTTTTTAATAATATATATATATATATATATATATACACTACCAAACAGTAGTATATGGTGGTTTTAAATATATATGAAAAAAAGAATCGTGCAATAAAAATGAATTCTAAATAAAACTAGGAATTGAAATGATAAAATGTTTGAAATTTCAGGCATTTTCTACTTTATGATAAATGATGTTCACATAAAATAAACAAAAATGATACATTTAAAAAAAAAAAGAGCTTTTTTTCGTTATTTTATTAAATTGCGTTTTATAAATTTATAATTAAATGGAGGGAGAAAAAAAAGTGATGGGCAGTGAGTGAATTTTGTCTCGGGCGATTTGTTGGTTATTTCACACTGTTGACCCAAAGACCGGTTCCACCAGTAGGTGACCCGCATCTATTCTCACGCGACTGACCTTGTTTCGAAGATGAGGACTCGCTTGCATCGCGGTCACTCCATGCTGGCACACTTTCCGTATACATACCATTTATTAAAGGTTCCTTCCTTCTGGCCTTCAAAAGGGAAGTACCATCATCACGCTAACAGTGATAACTTTTTTTTTTTTTTTTTCTTTTAATGGATAAAGACTCATTATCGAAACTGCCGATTCGTAACTTTGAAACACACATGCTTTCTCCTTAAATAATACGAATTTTTTAGCCCCATTAATTAGGTCATTTTAATTTCAATAATACGTGAAATTTGTTGACAGCGAAGTGACCTGAGTGACAAAGAAGTCGGTAACCTGTTTCATTTTCTCTAAAATCGTGATAGGTCTTGAGTTTCAATGATTTCTGTTCGATAATGACAAAGTCAATTCAAATGGCTGGTCTCAGTAGCATTTTTTACGAGATCGTTAGACTCACCTTGCCTGATCAAACCAAAAGCGGATACAGGGTCCAATGTACAGTCTTGGGGGGGGGGGGGGGATAAAAGCCATTCCCTGACTAATCTCGCCGTAAATTATCGTATAAACCGCGACTGGTGCCGATCGATTTGTAATAACGTCTAGTTATTATTGCAACAGTTAAATTTCGCTTAGGGGGTCGTCTACTTATTAAAATTTACCTGAAGTTCATTTTTTTCGACTAGTAACACCCATCTTTTGACTGCACATTCGAATTCCCGAGATTAAGGTTTGGAAAAAGGTACGGTTCATTTACTTTAAATCAACACTTGATAGAGTTACAAGCGAACATGTGCAAGCGTAAATCCCCATATTAAAAAAATAAAATAAATAAATTCAGGTCGCACATGAAAAATTATTATGTCCATTCAGATAATAATCGGAAAAGAAGTACGACAATTTTAAATATAAAATAAACTAAAGTAATGCTAATTAATATACGACATGTGCATTTAAACTTACTTGAATATAATTATTTTAAATAAGGTGTATGCAAAATTTACAGATGACACAAATTATAACAAGTGACATGAGCAATAAAAATGGAAATATCACTGTAACTCAAATCGAAACACAATTATAGGAATGAGCTGTAAATTTGGAAACCCATATTTTTCATGATGCCCGGGCCCGTTCTATTCGAGCAAAAATCAGTATAGGTCACAATTCTTAATTTTTCAAAATATGAATTTATTAATAATTTTCATAATTCAAATATGTTTTTTAATCAAAAATATGCTTGTATATGTTTGGGTCAATTTGATCCAATATAAAAAGTGAAATTTGAATATAATAATTTTTTGGAAAGATAGGAATTAATGTTTGTCACACTCATTTAACATTAGCATCCCCATATTTTGACAAATTATAACTCTATGAAAAATTGAGAGAAATACATAAACGATACCATTTTCCGGGCTTATTTGATTCGAATAACCCCCAAAAATTATCAAAAATGATTGTTGCTGTTGAAAAAAAATGAAGTTGATGCCAGTTTTAATATGTAGACAATGCTCTAAGCAAAATTTTACAATACCGTTATAAACTAGACGTTATTACTAATCGATTAGCACCAGCCGCATATTTATAGGACGATTTGCAACGAATTTTTTTTTTTTTTTTTTTTTTTTTTTCCCGACTGTACATTTCTCTAAATTAAAGAACTGGTGTACAATCAATTTTTAAACTTAAAAACTTCTTCACTCACCATAAGTTGATGAAAGCACATTATTTTATGGTGCTTTAAAGTGCCTTCATTAATTTTATGGTGTATAAAGAGGTTTTTATGTTTAAATATTCATCACTCTACTTATGCCATAATACAGCAAAAATAAATAAATAAACATTTTTATGCATATATTTATTTATTTAATGAAAAGTCTTTATAGAAAAATGTAAATGGCTGTTCGGTTTTCTAGCATCTGTGTAAAAATATTTGCAAGTTACGCCCGCTTAGAAATAAAAATAATTTGTAAATATACCAGAAAATAGTTTGGATTTGAGAACAGCCTTTAAATTACGTTTACTAACAAATTCCTTGAGTCTTTTTTTTTTTTTTTTTCTTTTTTTAAATCAGTAAATGCATAAAATTTGTAATTTCATCACTTCAAATAAGGCACAGGACAAAGCTCTTTATTTTTCTTGAAAGGTGAAGAATAATATCCCCAAAAACAATACCAAAGTTAGTGCTTTAAAGCCAACTGACCAGATCAGACCGTTCTTTGATTTTATCTGCCAAATCCTCTAGCAAATCTTGAATTTCAAAACTAACAAATCAATTAAGAGGAAAATTAATTAAATGTTAAAAGAAACGTCAGAGGTCACTCCAGACAAAAATTAGGGCTCTTTTGCTGTTCTTTTACAAAATTTCGCATCAAAAGAAGGGCGCCTTTACAAAATTCAAATGTATAATGGACACCACTACAAAATTAAAATTCATAAAACGGCCTTTTACAAAAATTATTGTATAAAAAATATTCATTTACATATATAAGTTCTCAGTATTATTTTTTATTGATGCCTATGTTCGGTCCAATGAAACACTATTAATTACACAGAAAGACTTAAAATAGAAGTTTTTACACGATTTTTTTCCCAACAAAAATAGATATAAAAATTTCACAAAAATATTTTGTTTTTCACAAAAATGAGCCCCAAAAAATAAAACCTGGATCCTACCCTGAACATATAAGCAAATAAGGTAACATTTATCCGATATTCACCAATACTCAAAGTGTTCCTATATTATAAAGGGCCGCGTCTTGCTGGTGTTTTGGTACAATTTTTACTTTTACAGGGAAGTTTTCTTGCCCATCTGTCTCTCGCCACCTGCTGCAGGGGAATATCTACCTACCTTGGCCTACTTATGCACCATATGATGGGGGAATGTATATGTATACATTCGGCATAAATGTCCTCAAAATGTAAGCATGTGAAGGAAATGGCTTTTAAGTTTTTCGACATAGGTAAGTTAACTCATTCAGGCGTGAAATTTATAAAATAAAATATATAATTAAAAATTACAACCATTAGTATGTTTTATTATTCTTTATTGTTGAAATAACTCAATTTCTGAATGAAACATGATTTTATAACTTGCAAAAGACATAAATTTTACACGAATTATTCTTCTTCCTCTTGCACTACTAATGAATCAATCTGAGAAACTTGTGTGTGGCAGTTTGCAGTCCGTTAGACCAACATTTTATTGAAATTTGGTAGAATAGAAATTTGGAGATTTTTTTTTCTTTTCTTTTAAGTACTCCAATTTTCACATAATGTTTAATAAATCCAATTTACATAGGCTATTTTAGTTCGTTAGAACAATATTTTATTTAATAAATATTAAAAAGAAATAGGTATATTGAAAATAATATTCGAGGTAAAACTAAACAAATCATATTTTTCAAGCGATCTGACAAATGCTTCAACAAAAAAAGAGATTCGAAAATTATACTATACATTTTTCATTATTTCATTTTATTTTTCACACCGGGAATTAGCCTAATTATTCGTTGCTCTAACTAAAAATGTTTAACGAGACACAATTTTGCATTTCTACATATAGGGTGACCATAACTGACAGTGCCCTGTAGTGCAATCTAATTGCAAGAATAACGCGAAATTTTGTAGGAATATTAAACAAGACGGGGGACGAAGAATTCCTGAAAAGAAAGTTCCAAAATTTACCGCTAGGGGAATATGTGCCGCTGTTTCTCTAAGTAAAGGTTTTTGTCATAATTTATAATTTAAAATTAATGATTGTGCCATAGATATAGTAATATATATATAGATCTATCATCCCCATGTTATCGAGCAAAAAATTTTGATGTCGAAAAAAAGTTCTAAAATGAATTTGAAACTGTATCTGG
>OZ005654.1:38528962-38604485 GCA_963930645.1 Salticus scenicus | reverse complement strand
TGATTACATTTGTGTGTGTACTCTGTGTGTGTATCACAAATGTTTTGGAGTTTTGTGGACCAAACTTAGTATTTAATTGGGCTTTGACTTGGGTTGATTAAACTTGGGTTGATTACATTTGAAGATTAATCGCTCAACAGGTAGCGCTGTCATCTAATTTTTTCACAATTTTTCATATGTAAAAATGGAAAAAAATTTCGTATAAACGTACACAGTGAGAATTATTTTAAGAGTAAAATAATATATGTATATGTTTCTGATAACAATAGTCAACCATAAAATCAAAGCGCCGCTTTGACTGCAGCACTCGTGCCTACTTTGTTGGGGCCGTGCCCTTAGCGACCGTGCCCTTTGCGGAAATCTATAAACCCGTGCCCTTAGCGGCAATGTTATCCCCCCTCGGTGGCGTGCTTTTAGCATACGTGCCTTTAGCGGAAATGTATAATAAATTTCAAAATAAATTAATAAATAAATAAAAGAACTCTTCAGTTTTCCTCCACACTTTATCCATATTTAGCAATGGCTGTATTTTGCTTCAGAAGTAAACTGTCGCAAAAACAAGTATATGTACTGTAGAATATCCGTTATTTGAGGGAACAGTGATCTGTAACCATATAAAGTTTAATGAATCACAGTACAGTCGGTAACAAAAGTGTCCGAACACTAGCAAAAATTCCTATATGAAAAACGTACACTTCATACGGTTTTGTTAAATAAATTCTTATCGAATCATGTTCTTACACTGACTAAGAACAAGTGTGAAGTGACTAAGAACAAGTGTGTTTGAAGCGTACTTTTTTTACATAGGAATTTTTGCTAGTGTTCGGACACTTTTGGTACCGACTGTACTCCATACGAAAACGTACATTACTGCCATTTTATGATTTTATTATGTTTTTGAAAATATAATTAAGCATTAGATCTTTTAAAACTAAAACAAAAACGAAAAATCAGGAGGTACACATTGATTATCAGCATTTTCCAATTGTGCTTACTCATTGTATCGTATAACATCCTATGTTCTCTGTCTATATTATCATACAATAGACACAGACATATAGAATAACTGAATTCATAATCACACTGAAACATTGTTGGAAAGTGTTAAAAATGCTTAACACAAACAGAAATGTTGCTCTTAATTTCCTATTTGCATCCCGTAATGTAATGTAACATTTTTGGGTAGCTGTGTAAATCTGGAGGTTAAGCATATTATAATTTATAGAAAACATTTTCTTAACATAGTAACAATAAATGTGAATTTCTTTATGATTTTTTGATGAAATTATTTAAATGTGATTTAGAAAAATGTCTCCCATAAAGCGCAATGCATTGGTATTTTTTGGATGTTCATGTACACAAACCAGTGGCATATGTTCTGCTAGAGCCATTTTAAGTAGGGAATATTCAATAATGAATTTGAATAACACATTATTAAAAAAAATAAAATAAAATGAAAGTAAAAATTAGTAAGTTGTGGCCACCACAAGACTTTCTTTTATATTTTCCTATACAAATTCACTAAGTGCAAATAAATAATTTTTATCTTAGAGGAAACTAACACTAAATATCCAAAGAAAGACAGTTGTTTTATTGTCTATAAATGACATCTTAAAAAATGCATTTTTATAATAGTTATGTCACATATCAAGTTTCGTAAAGTTATGAGCTATAGAAGTTGAGATATAGCTTTCAAACTGTCGAGGAAATTTGCAGTATGGCAACGCCGCCTATTGGCCGATAAGCACCCAAATTGAAGCAGCATAATATCTCACAATGGCCTTCACATACATCATGTTTTGTTTGATTATACGCAATAGAGCCTGAGATATAGCCTTCCCTTCAATTGTGGAAACCGCTATATAGCAGCGCCACCTGTGGAGCGGTTGACACCAAAAGTTGACAGATAGTCATTTAGGTTAAAGTGCATCAACATATAAATTTATATGGAACTCTGTGCAGTAATTCCTGAGATACAGCTTTCCCTTAAATTGTAGAAATCGCTGTATAGCAGCACCACTTGTCGGTCCATAAGCATTCAAATTGAATCAGCATAATGTCTCATGGTGGCCTTCTCTCATACCAAGTTTTGATTGATTATACGAAATAGAACCTGATATATAGCCTCCACTTAAATTGTAGAAATCGTTGTATAGCAGTGCCACCTGTTGAGAGCTTGACATCAAAAGTTGATAGCGCTAATTTAGCTCAAGGTGCATCTACATGTAAATTTATATGCAATTCTGAGCAGTAGTCCCGGAGATTCAGTTGCCACAAAATTTTTGTCACACACACAGACAGACAGACATTTTTTAAAAATAGTCAAATCGTATTCTAGACCTCTCAAAACGTGTAAATCCGTCGAAAACCGGAAATCTAAAATTTTTACGAATCCAACACTTTCTTCTATTGAATATAAAAGAAAAATAAAAAATTCTTAAAATATTTACGGGCGCTGGTGGCGGACAAACGGACAGTAAAATAGACAAATACACTAATTCAAATCATATTCACATTTTAAAAAATGGTCGAATAAACGCTTAATGTAAAAGAAAATGCATTTCAGAAAATTTCCAATAATAACCCTCAGTGTAACTGAATAATTTTGTCTGACTCTGTAAATCTAATGCTAATCATACTAAATTCTATAGAAAGTATTATTTTGTGCATTTGAATAACATATTTCTATCTTCCACATGCACACCTTCTTATTTCCGCTAAGGGCACGGCTTCTTCTATTCCTCCTTCTTCCCTTTCATCCATTCCGGTAAGGGCACGTTCCGCTAAGGGCACGACACCACTTTGTTCGCCTGATGAAGGGTCGTGTGCTCTTTCGACCCGAAACAATTGTTGCGAGTTTATTGTATTGTATGGTGTTTATTCAAAGTTTTGTAAGTAATAATTTAAAACGCCAGTTCTGTGGTGCTATCTTATTAATACACTAATGATTATTTAAGAAGTATTATAGATTAAGTAGAATTCAATAATATGTTATTATCGGGAATGATTACATAGAATGATTACACAGATTTGTAAGTAAAACACGTTAGTTATCGTGTTTTACTTACAAATTTTAAATTGAATGCAGTTCAAACACTACATGAACACTAAAAGTAAATGTGAAAAAAATCTGCCAAAATCAAAAAATAATTGAAGTTATCTCTTTTGTCTTTTTTTTCTAGGCTGCAATACCACTGAACGTTTCGTATACCCAAGCTAACTGCATCGTTGGGAATTGTGCGGTAAGTCAGCTATTTTTTTTGTGTTAAATTATGCTATAGAATAAAATAAAACATTTTTCGTCTTGTGATTTTGCTAATTTCAGCTTTTTATTTTGATAACTCTCCCCCCCCCCCCTCCCAACTATTAAATGTTTATTCAGTTAACTATGTAGCTCCTAATAACACTGCTCGGCATAAAAATTGCTTCTGACACCATTTCAGCATATTCTTACGTAAAATGACCGCCTGAATCCGAATAGGACACCCATTTTGCCCTATCACCCACCGTTTTTTAGGAACGGCCCCCTATTTTTACCATTTTCGGTGATTTTATGGCTATAAATTTGATTTTTAGGAGGGGGAGGATTATTGTAACCGTTAAATATCTTCTGAGGGGCTACAGAATTGGAAAATTGTAAAACATAGACATTTGCGACAAGGGAAATTTTTTTTTTTTTTTTTGGGGGGGGGGGGGGGGTTGCCCCTGAAATTATGTATTACATATTTTATATTTTTTTAATGTGTTATTAATGTTAGTTTTTAAACTTTATATTCTTTTGTTTTTAGGTGTTAAATTAATTCTTTTTTCATTCTTCAAATCAAATTCATGGTCATAAAATTATCGAACAGGGAAAGACATTGAGGGAGGGGGGGGGGGTGTATCTAGAAAACGGTGGGTGAGTGGGCAAAATCGGAGTCCTATTCGGATTCAGGAGGTCATTCTACATAAGAATCAGAAAAAATGGTATTAGTGCTCGATTTTTTTTTTTTTTTTTTTTTTTTCAGAGCAGTGTAACTTAGGGCTAATAGTTAAAAAATATCTTTTGAATTCTTCTAATGTAGACTGCCAATTTTTAATATTCATCCTTTACAGTTTTGAAATGAAACTTTGTCTCTTCTATTTCGTAACCCAAATATTTGAAATTGTACAGTCGGTAACAAAAGTGTCCGAACACTAGCAAAAATTCCTATGTAAAAAAAGTACACTTCATACTGTTTTGTTAAACAAATCCTTGTCGAATCCTGTTCTTAGTCAGTGTAAGAACACGATTCGATAAAGATTTATTTAACAAAACCGTATGAAGTGTACTTTTTTTACATAGGAATTTTTTCTAGTGTTCGGACACTTTTGTTACCGACTGTACATGGGTTTATTGTTTATTTAAGACAGATAACTTCGATCATCTTATTCATAATAATAAAAGCACAAGTTTCTCGAAATGAACGCTGCCAATGATGTCATACCTAAAACAATGTAGTTGAATAAAGAAGTAAAATTTTATCCATGTTTTTCATGCGTTCATTCAACTAAATAAAATAAAGAAAAAAGGATAATTTAACAGAAACACTTACAACTTACAACACAAACACAACAATGTACTGAGATAAAGAAAACAAAATTTTATCCATGGTTTGCATGGTTCGTTCATTGATTCTCCACAGATTCTTCATAGATTCTCCATAGATTCTCCATAAATAAAACAAAACAATTTCTGTTTTTAGAATAAAAACTTTTCGTTACTTTGCGGAATTTTAATACGCCAGGGAAAAATAATAATAATAAATTGAATACATAGAATTCAACTACGTCAAGCGAAATTAATAATATAAATAAATTTACAGTCGGCTGCAAAATTATTCGAGCACTAGCCAATAATTCCTATACTTAAAAAGGACACTTAAGACTGTTTTGCTTAGTAAATCCTTGTCGAATCGTGTTCTTAGACTGATGAAGAACATGGCTCGACAAGGATTTATTTAACAAAGCTGTATTAAGTGTACTTTTTTTTGGCAAGGATTATTGCTAATGCTCGAATAATTTTGCAGCCGACTGTAAATATATTGTTATATTGTAAATAGAAAACTTTTTAAGAACTGTTAAAACAGGAATAAACTACTACGTCAGAAACGCCAAAGAAAAATTATTGAGGTGCATACAGCTGTTTCGGTAGCCTAAAGCGTACCGTCATCAGTGCAAAAAAATAATTCTGAATCTGGAGAAGTACTCGTATATATAGGAGAGGGACCGGATTTAGTTCAACCAATAGGATTACGGAAGAGGTGGGGAGTGTGGCCAATAGGAATTAAGGAATGTGTAGCTGTGTAAACAGTAGAAAAATTAAGGAAATGTGGACTGAATGTAAAATTTCCAACAATCAGACAAATAGGGAACAGCGAAATCACAATTTACAAGGTTTTTAAAATTTTTATAAATATGAAAAGCTTCAAAGAAATCGAGTTCATGAATGGATTTAGGTCTGCAAATTATTTTAGCTGAATTAAATTTAAAATTATGATTTTCCTCCCAGCAATGTTTAGAAATAGCCGATTTATTGGTTTCTTGTTTGCGGACGTAATTCATATGTTCTTTTAGACGAAATTTAAGACTGCGTTTAGTTTGGCCAATATATGATAAACCACACTGACAGGATATACTATAAATGCCCCAAGAATTATGCATATCAATAGGATCTTTTAACTGAGAAAAGGTGAGTTTATTGGAAGGCGAAAATATTATTTTAAAATCATATTGTTTGAGAATTTTAGCTATGGTTTGACTGGTTTTAGAAAAATAGGGTAAAACAATACTGATATTAGAAGTGACTGATTTAGTAGACGAAATACGAGGGAGTTGTAATTTTTGGATAGCTTTGTCTATAATGGAAGGATCATAACCTCTGTCAATTGCGATGGCTTTCAGGTATTTAATTTCAGATTTAAATAAAATAGGATTTGAACAAATATTAAGGGCACGGTTTACAAAAGTATAGAAAGCAGCCATTTTTTGGTTAGGTGGGTGACATGAACGCGCATGGGGAGGAAGGGAGACTGCAAAATTTTTACGATAGACAGTGGTTGAAAATCCATTTACAGTGCGAGAGACGAGGGTGTCAAGAAATGGAAGGGAGCCATTATTTTCTATTTCATATGTAAACTGGATATTACTGTCAATTGAATTTAAGGTTTCTAAGACATGGTCAATATTGTGAAGAGATGTGTCAATAAGCGTGAAGGTGTCGTCAACATAACGGGTCCAAAAAGGAAAAGATATTTTCTTAAAAAGCTTGCTTTCGAAATAGTGCATGTAAATGTCTGCGAGAATTGGGGAGAGAGGGGAACCCATGGCTAAACCTTCAGACTGACGATAGAATTTATTTTGGAAAGAAAAAGTGGTTTGTGATAAACAAATGCGGGTAAGAGAAATTAATTCTTGTATTTCAAAAGAGGTGAAATGAAACTCTTTTAATCTATTTTCGAGACAACAGAGGGCGCCACTTATTGGAACATTAGTGAAAAGAGATTTTACATCAAAAGAAACCATAGTGAGATTAGTGTGAGGGCAATTTTGAATATTTTTTGCAAAATTTATGGAATTCTTAACAGTATAACAATTAGCAGCAAGAAGTGGAGCAAAAATTGTGGTGAGAAATTTAGCTAGATTATAGGAAGCAGTACCGATATTAGAGACTATTGGACGAAATGGAATATTGGGTTTGTGAACTTTTGGTAAAGCATAAAATCTGGCACAATTAGCAATAGAAGGGATAAGATGGGATTTAGTCGAGTTCAATAATAAGGGGCAAGATTTTATAGCAGATTTAATTTTATTTAATTCTTGGGGAGAGGGGTCACGGGGCAGAGGAATGTATGGGCCATCATTAATTAGTTCGGTAACACTTTCGATGTATTGTTTTTTATCCAATATAACAATCTGACCACCTTTATCAGCTTTAGTAATGATGATATTTTCATTAGATTTTAATTCCTTCAAGGCGTTTTTTTCTGCAGGGCTGAGATTTGATTTAAAATTTTTAGAGTTGAAATTGGCATTATTAAGGATTAAATGACGAAGATTTTCTTTCTGTTGGTCAGTCAGTCGAGAATTTTTGAAAGCTTTTTCAACCGGTGCAATTAACTGAGGAAAAGAAGGAGGTTTAGAAATGGCAAAATTTGAATTGAGTTTGAGAACAGAATATTGACTATTGGAAATATCAGTACTGGAAAGATTAACGATTGCATTTTTATTGACAACAGGTAAGTCGTTCGAATGAATAACACTCTGTGAATTACGAAGCCGGGTGAATTTATCATGTAATTTAATTGAGTGTTTACGAGAACGGTTGTCACAATGAATCCAGGAATTGTGATCAATCAACATAAAATTAGGACATTCAAAAGCTAACTTTAAGTGGAGAAACAATAAATCTTTTTCAATTTTGGCGATGTTGGTACGAGTTTCCTTAATAACTGCACGGAGAATATTAAAATGAGACCTGAGTACTGCTTTGTTTACAAAACTGGAACCAGAAATATTGCATTTCAGTTGAATGAATTTAGGGATAATGCGGTGTCTCTTGCATTGTAAAAGAAATTTCAGACGGTTGAGGGCACGAAACTTTTTAGTACGTAGACGGTAGAAACGATTAACTAATTTGCACATTTTGAAAACAAGAAAATGGCTCAAAATATTACTGACCTAATCTCCCCCTCATATGAGGCTTCTCAGACCAGGTTGCTCAGTAACAATATGAGCAGAAGACCAATAACACAATAAAGCCCGTATAAGCTTAACAAATAATAGCAGGAGACTTGGCGAGACAGCTGTATGCACCTCAATAATTTTTCTTTGGCGTTTCTGACGTAGTAGTTTATTCCTGTTTTAATATTCCAACGCCAAGTCTCCTGCTATTATTTTTAAGAACTGCTCTACACAATTAAAAATAAATGACATTGTAAACTGTTTACAGAAAACAGCTATTTAATGTAGGATTGCAAAAGTATCTATAATTTTCTGTATTTTGAAAGTTTAAAATGTTCCACAGTGGGTCAAAATCACATTTGACTACTTTATGTTAATGTATGCTTTAAAATTTTGCGTATGTGCCTTAATTTTATGACTGCATCTGTTGTAGAATTTATTGTGGTATATTTATTCTATGTTTTTCGAGGTGATAAATTAGTTAAGGTTTATTTTACAACTTTTTTTTACTACATCAATTAAAAATTCAATGAATAATTTAATACTAATAATCATGCAATTTATGTATAAAGATAATTTTGATTTTGCATTATGTATTATATTGTTACTTGTTCATGAAATGTTTTTTTTTTTGTCCTTTACATGTTAATTTGTTATTAGTTCTCAAAATATTTCTTTTGCCTTGCAACCAAAATTTTCATAAATGATTTTTGTCTTGATATATATATATATATATATGTATTATGCGGGACTTTTGTCTTCCATAGGTGAATTTGTTCCCGTCGCTACCCGGAAAGAAGGGTAAACGGGAAGCTGTGGAAATGGCGTTAGAAAACGGCGACGATCTAGATGGACCATCCTTTCCCGAATTAAGCCGCATGACCGAGGGCTACATAAACGTCCGGTCCGTTCCCTATACTATGGTGATCGACGGTCACAATGTGACCATCACATCGGTGGAAGAATATTTTGTCCATTCTGACACGCCAGATTCGACAGACGACTACGACTTGGAGATTTGAACATGAAAGGATCTTGTTGGCGACTCGACTGGACTGTATATCAATTATACCAATAAAAAGTAATTTGTGAGAGTCGCTGTGTAGATTATTTCACAAGGTTTGCCCCATATTTATCAGTTCCAAAACTAAAACTACACAGGTCTACAGAAATAATGCTGATAAAATTTGATTTGACAAATTTGGCTGATCTTTATGTTTTTTGGTGTGCTGAAACCGAAAATGAAGCCAGGTATTTTATATCTATATCTATATCTATCTATATATATATATATATATATATATATATATATCACATATAGATTTTTGTCAATACAAGGTGTCTACCGACACAATTTCTTCATTTTCGGTAGTTTCTAATATATTTCTATGAGAATTAACCATGGAAACATACTATAAAAGTTACCATATAATTATAATGGTAGAAGAGTCTCAGAAGAAATTGTGTCGTTAAGACACTCTGTATTGATAAAAATCTATACGTGATCGAGAAAAACTCGCTTCAGTTTCGGTTTCAACACACCAGAAAACCATAAAGATCACACTGAGAAAAAATTCTGTAACTGTCATCTAGAATCTAAATTGTGGTTCTAGATAAAATAGTTCCATATCCTTATAAATTCTAGTCCCCTTTGAAAGCGAGTTCTAGAAACCCCTATTAGAATTCTAGAGCGTCTGCCCTATATTACCGAGGGCAAAGTTATTTAAAAATCGGTGCAATTAAATGCGAAAACAAAAGGCGGGTTTCAGCAACTATAATCTTGGTTTAATACCCAATTCTAGAAAATCAAGCGAGAATTTCTCACCATACAAAACATTCAGAATATAGTTTCACGATCTAGAAATGTGTAAACTAGAAATTCTCGATCATTTCTTCTATTCAGTTTATTGGCGTGCCTTATGCGCATAGCTTGGAAATCTATATTTCTAGTTAAGGGATTTAGAAATTGACCATTTATTCATTCTAGATGAAGGCGGTATATATATATATTTTTTTCTCAGTGCAGCCAAAATGCTCAAATCAAAATTTTAGATGTAGACCTATGTCATTAAAACAATGAAAATTCAAACTTAATTTTTATGCCATTATACTTGATGAAATCGTTTCTTAGAACAAATGTATAATTTTTAAAATTTAATAAAAATAAATAAATAAATAAATAAATGAACTCTTAAAAAACTTGCCAATCTTCTTTCTTCAATACATTTCATGTCTGATGCTTAGGAATGACTCACATAATTTTCTGTTTTTACTTATTTTCTTGTTTGATTTTTTCTTTTATATTATTATTATTATTATTATTATTATTATTATTATTATTATTTTCTTACTTTTATTTCATTAATTTACTAATAATTTTGTTTGAAATCTTTTCATAATTTATACCACACCAGTTCTTATTAAGAACGCTTTTCCATTTATTTAATTTTATCACTTGCCTTGGTTATGCACGTTGCTACTTTCATGTTGTACTCGTGCTTACTTTCTTTCGCCTCATAAAGAGCCATGCAATTATTTCGATCCGAAATAATTTTTGTGAGTTCTTGAAAATTATGGTGTTTGCTTACAATCTGTTTTTTTTTTTTTTTAGGCCTGAGGGCCTATTAGTCTCAATCTGGGATTTTTGCGTTGTCGATTTCGATAGTTGGACATTTGTCGAAATCTAAAATTTATCGAAAATATAATTGAATAATTTGAAAGCGATGTTATAATTTGAAAAAAGAAAAAAAAAAAACTAATAGTCCTCCGTCCTAAACTAAATTCTGCTTTTGCCAGAATTTCATCAAAATCTTTTTTTTAATATTATTATTATTGAAAGAAAAAGAAAAGAAAATTAATAATAATCAGTATCGTTACAAGCGATATCGAAAAAGTTTTTTTTTTAATAATTTTGAATTAGGAAATAAAAAGTGCGCGTGAAATAATATGAAATAAAAATAAGTAAAAAAATGAATTGAATGATTTAATGTTTTTGTTTTTCGGGGGCTGCTCATGCATATAAAAATTGCGTATTAAAACGAGTCGAAGAAGGAAGCGAAATAAGTATTGAGTTATATTACGATAAATACGATATATAATAGGATACGATATATTAGACCTATCGTCCAGGGTTAGTAGGCATTTTCGTTGAAAGAAATAGTTCGTTCGTTCGGTGCAACTTGCACATGAGTCCCGTGAGGTACAACTTTCACATTAGTCCTTTTTTTTTTTTTTTTTTTTTTTTTTCCAAATTATAACATTGCTTTCAATTTTTTTTTTAATTGTTACAAATTAGACTTCATTTGGTCTCTTTCATATAAGAGATTCAAATGCTTATTTCCATTTTTAAAATTATGTATTGTTATCAAACAATAATGCAACTTTTATTCTGGCTTAGTTATGAATTCATTTTATGTGCATGATTTTTTTTTAGACTTTTATTCTCCCTCATAGTTTACCAGAAAACTAGTATAATATGAGAGAGAAGTATAAATTATTTGAAAAAAAAAAAGAAAAGAAATATGATAAGAGAGTTGTTCATTAAATAGTAGGAATTTTTCTTAAGATGCCAGACGATTTCAATAAATCAGGAAAATGATACGAGCAGAAGAATCGAACTCGTGGACTGACAAGAAAATTAGGTTATTGGAAGAACACTAAACTTTTCATTAGTTTTTAATATATTCATGTCAACCAGTCATATTTTTTTGGTTTTGATTTTTGAGATCGTAAAAATCGCTTAGATTTTAGCTATTCACATTTCTAATACTTATAAATTTGGAGAATTGTTTGTATTACGATTTTCACAAGTTATGACCTAATTTTTCTATATTAAGTGGGGTGCTCATATCTTTTCAAACTTTTTTTTTTGTATTAAACATATATTTTGTATTATTTGTTAAAATATCTAACTTCGCCGACAGCCAAAGTCCATGTTATTCTATGGGGAAATGAGTTTCACACAATTACTCATAACCTAATGTATAACTGTAATGTAATTACTCATAACCTAATGCAAGTTGCGTTTTCACATTCAGAAAATTAACGTCCATTCTGTTAGTACTCGTTTTTTAAAATCTTTTTTTTTTTTTTTTTTTACATCTTATTTTTGAGTTAAAAAAAAAAAAAAAAAAAAAAAAAAAAAAGCGAAAAATTATTTAAGTACGGTTTTTCTCATTTTTTACCTGAAGAATAAAATGTGAAAAATTTGAAAACAATTTCCGAAAAACTTATACTAATTTAACGGATGCGAAGTTTCTGAATGTAAAAACGGAATAATAACAATAATAATAATAAAAACATTAAGTAATCAGTAATTGTCGGAACAAATTTCCCCATAGAATAACAAGGCTTTTAGCTGTCGGCGAGGTTATGTATTGTACATTTTTAAAACGTTCCTTTTTGATAAAATATTTCAAAATATCATGAAGTTTAAAAAACACAAAACTTTTATCATTTTTTGATTAATTAGTCATTAAAACAGGGCCCGAAATTTCAACTCAGATTACACTCGCCGAAAAAAAGTTTTACTCGCCACAAAATAGAGTTGTCATTTTCTTTTCTTTTTTTTACTTTTTTAACGCATTTTGGGATTTTTATTTTTCCTAACTATTTGAAAGGTTTTACAAATATGTCTAAAATTATATATATTAAAAGTGTGTCATATATCATCATGTTTCATAATCATCTATAATTAAAAATCATTATAATGTATTGTATTTGAGATTTGAAAAATGCTAAAATATCTTATAAAATAAATGCAAAGAGTCATTAAAGAAAAAAAGAAGGTAAAAATTCATTGTCAAACACTATCATGTGAAAACCTTTTTATTATGAAAGTTTTAGCTTCCTTATTTATCTATTTATTTACTTTACTTTTTATATTAGAAATGTCTTTTTTGTCCATTTTATTTTTGTAATCAGACGGCATGTCGTTGTGTATAACTTGTTCATTGTAGTCATTTGAAATAGCCATTTCGGAATAACTTTTTCGATAAAATCGTTGCTTACAAATCATTACAAGCGCAAGTCATTGACGTTTCAGTAAAAAACTGGAAAATGTGAACTGTTTTTTTTTTTAATCATTATTCAACAAATTAAACATAGGCAGTATTTTTAAAAGGGCTCGGGCTCATTTTCATGTGACAATATCGCATAGGCAAACTTTCGCGTGTCTCTTCTCTCGGATAGTGGGCGACTAGCAAAAAGTCTCTGCTCGTCTAGTGTCACTCTGCTTGCAGAAATAACAGTTGGAAAAACGAAACTGCAGAAGAGATCAAAACTTTTATGTATGTACTCAATGGTATGGACTAAGCATTTTTCCTTCCCCATTCTGAAGTGATCTCGGGCAGCGCACACACAGACTCTGCTCTCCGAGAATCTAAAAAGGAGGGGTTAAATATGAGGTTATAAGATGACAAGATTTTGCCATATTTAAATCTATAAAAATAATGTTCTCTGTCACCGTATCATGTAAGAATTCTATCTATAACGAGACCAAATTTTTACTCGCCAGAGTAAAATTTCCACTCGCCAATGGCGAGCTGGCGAGCGGAAATTTCGCGCCCTGCATTAAAAATAATGAAAATATTTAAAGATCTTAAAGACCTAATTCAACCTATATAACGTAGTTTTGGGAACATTTTAGAGACAGTTGTATGTTAATAGAGGTTTTATGTTAATAGGTCGATGAGAGTGAAAATATCATCTACATAACGGGTCCAAAATGGAAAAGAGAATTTTTGAAAGGAGAGACTTTTTAAAATAATGCATGTAAATATCAGCGAGAATTGGTGAAAGAGGAGAGCCCATGGCTAAACCTTCAGATTGTTGGCAAAATTTGCCTTGAAAAGTAAAGGTAATTTGAGATAAACAAGTGCGGGTCACTCTGATCGACAGTTCTCGGCTGATAAATTCAATTAATCCAGTTTACATACGAAATTGAAAATAATGGTTCACTCCTTTTCCTTGACATCTCTGATCTCTCGCACTAAAAAAGGTTTTTGCACTACTGTTTATCGTAAAAATTTTGCTGTTTCATTACCTTCCCATGCTCATTCATTCATCCATCTACCCAGAAAATGGCCGCACTTTATACTTTTGTCAATCATGCCTTTAACATTTGTTCGGATTCTGAATCCCTCCATTCTGAAATCAAATATTTTAAAGCAGTTGCTATTCACAGAGGTTGAAACCCTTTTATTATTGATAAAGAGCTCTTTTTTAATTACAAAATCTCCAAATTTCTCGTACTTCTACGTCTACACTGAAAAAAAAAAAAAAAAAAGAAAAAAAAAAAAAAAAAACTGTTAAAAGTACAGGAAAAATCTGGCAGCTGGGAAGCCAGTATTTCTCCGTGAAATATACAGTTTAAAACCGTAAAATTGTATATATTGTACACAGGAATCCTGTAAATCAAACAGGTTTTTTGTTAAAAGTACAGTTTTGTCCTGTATATTTGACGGAGGAATTCTGGCATCCCAGCTGCCAGATTTTCTCTGTACTTTTAACAGATTTTTTTACAGTGTAAGTCCTCTTCCAACATCAGTATTGTTTTGCCTTTTTTCCCTAAATCTAGTTTTGCCATAGCTAAAGTTCTTAAACAATATAATTTCAAAATAATTTTCTCACCCATAAATAAATTAGCCCTTTCTAGACTAAAAGACCCTATTGATACACACAACTCTTGGGGTATATATAGTATCCTTGTCGATGTGGACAATCATATATTGGTCAAACAAGACGTAAACTCAAGTTTCGCCTTAAAGAACACATGAATTATATTTAGAAACAAGAAACTAAAAAATCGGCCATTGCTAAGCATTGTTGGGAAAATAACCATAATATCAACTTTAATTCAGTTAAAATAATCTGTCATTCTAAATACTTACACGAACCGAACTCAATTTTCTAGAAGCTTTACATATCTATAAAAACCATAAAAATATCATTAATTGCGATTTTGCTGTACCCCCTCTCTATGATTGTTAGAAAAGTTACATAAAATCCACATATTCTTAATTTTTACATAGCCTTTTTTCATGCCAAATTCCTATTGGCTTACAGCTCCAGTTTCCTAAATTCTTATTGATTGGTACTCTTACTCTATAATCCGTTTCCCTATCTATATATATGAGCAATAATACACTTCGTCAATCTGCACTGATGACGGTGCGCTGTACGCTACCGAAACTGCAGTCTGCTTTTAACAATTTTTTACATTGGCGTTTTTAACGTTGTGTAAATATTGATATTTCTGTTCTGTGTCAAGTCTAGTTATTTGATTTAATTTTTGTTTCATATGCCACTTTGAACAAGTGCAATAAATTCGAGAAAAAAAAAAAAAAAAAAAAAAAAAAAATCCATACTGTCGTTAAATTTAACACATTTATTATATCTTGTACATTACTTTCAACAAGCTCTATAAATAGAAAAATGAACTAGAAATTATATTTAATGCATGTATTCCGTTTGGATTTTCATCTTAAGCATGTTCTAAGTCCTTTTACAATTTTTTAAATGCATCTTAATATGGCACTGTAAATATTTCTTGCAGTAAAAGCGTTTTAGAAATAGGCTTATGCAACTGTAATATACACCAATACTTATATAAATAGTCAGAGCCCGACTAACCTCAAATGGGGCCTACGGCAGATTTTCTTTTCGGGGGGCCCCCTTTTACCCACTAAATTTCTCTTTTTACTGAAATTTAAAGATGTCTAATTGTTACACAGTTAAATTATAGGCATATCCAGGCTTAAGAGATTTTTCAAGTGTGATGATTTTTGAAGTTTTAAACAGTCATGTCAAGAACCTCCTGTCAAAAATCCCATATTTATATTTATAATTTAGTTGTTAGAAATAAAAGACATTATTTACGTTTATGAATACAAGTTAACTCATTCTAACTGTAATTTGCAAAACCTTTAACCTGCAATTCATTTTTGGATGCAAAGAATGAAATTTACTGTAGCAAAATCAGTAGCGGTAACTTTTTTATAGTTTATTATTTTATGGAAAATTAGCTCTTTCTTTCTTTCTTTTCTTTTCTTTTTTTTTAATTTTAATCGAATTTTTAATTTTATCTTTTGCCTTCTGGTTTGTAAATTACTATATAACTTATAATTTATGAACGCAACTGATAAAAATGTTTGTATTTCATTTAAAACTAAAATTTGAAAAAATTATTTCATACACTTCGCTGTTAGGTGATTTTATTACAACACTTTTTAAAAATTTTGGATAAGTCAAAAGAATCTTATTTCAGAACAAGAAGTACATTTTTGCGAAATTTATAGAGTGAAATTTAAGTGTAAATATAAGTATTAAAATAAACAACAATTACTTTAATATTCAACATAAATAATGTCGAGAAAAAAAGGTGTGAATGTCGGATCAAGTTTAGCTTTGCATTTGTAATTGCACCTCACAATTTTCAGTTGTCCTGTTGAGTAAATCCCCAACTTTTTAAAATAATATCTTAAAATAAAAATAATAGTTTTCCAGTACTTGATTTGGGGGCTCCCTTGGAATGGGGGCTCGGGGCAGCTGCCCCGTTTGCCCTTGCGGTAATCAGGTTCTGTAAATAGTAGATAGATAATAAGTATTTTTTAAATAAAAGTTGATACTTAATCTGGGGAATACGTCAGACATAAAAAAGTAAAATAAAATACATATATTTTTTTTACAAGCGTGCTTTTATTATTTGCAAGGATATCGATGTAGAATTTCGAAACTTTTCACAAGCATTTCAAACCAATCAAGAAATTGTTTTGATTAATATGTTTAATTCTGTGATCATTTTAATATAACAATATAAGGCAACATAATATAACATCTGTCCATAAGCTTCAGACTGCATCAATGAAGCATCTTTTAGTTATTCTGAAGATACTGAAGCAAAAAGAGCTGTTCAGAAGAATATTGACAGTATATCCTGGAAACAGTTTTGTACATTTTAGAGTATTACGAAATTTTGTGTGGCATTTTTTAGTACATGTAACTTTTAAAATAACGAACATAAACGTTAATCTATTTAATAGTACAAGAAAAATGTTTTGTAAGAATATTTTTCACGCTTATCCGTTTGAACCGGATTTTTCAGCCTTTGATGAAGTTTATTTCACAGCGGGTGACCGCATATTCTTTTCCAGAAACAGTAACTATGCGTGGATGGCTTTCGGATATAAGCAAAGAATCGCATGGTGAAGTGGCTGTTTGAGGGTATGAGTTCTGATTATTCTCATAAGATGGCGACACAAATGTTGAGCCGTCATAGGAATTAGGATTAGTCACATCCGATGCCACTCTTCCCACTCGGTAAGACTGAGAATTACTGGACCTAGGGTAGTTCTGTAGGATAATCTAAAAAAAGAAAATGAATTTATTTTAAACAAGTAATATATATATATATATATATATATATAAAATTCAGTCAATTTCTACGTACAAACACTTTCGAATTTTCTTTTCTTTTTTTTTCTTTATAATTTTGAATTAGGAAATAAAAAGCGCAGGTAAAAAATGAAATAAAAATAATTATAAAATAAAAAAAGATAAAAAAAATAAAAATAAAACTTTTTACATACCATGTTTTAAATTTTCTGATGAATCATAGTGAATAATAGAGCTCTTATCAAAGCGCATAAAATTTTTAAAATGATAATGGCGTCAACTTTTGTGAGATGCATCATTTAACTTTTTATAATTTTTAATGTTTACGTTTAATTAAATGTATTTATTTTTAGGTCGAAAGAAAATGAACTCGGAAATTTGTTTTGGCAACAATTAAATTATAGCTAATATTTTAATGGCTATTTTAACGCTATTAGGATGTTATCATTTTCATATTTTAATCAATTATAAGAAAACTAATCAAAAATTCGAAAATCGGACTTCGAAGTATTGTGTTGTCACCGTGTTCTGAAATGTCTAGCAAGGCGGAAGTTAGTTAAAAATCGATTGCAAGATTTGTACAAGATATAGAAGAGTGTGAACCATGGTAATAGAATATTTATAGCTTCATGGTGTGAACTAATAGTAGGAATTGAAGAATGAACAAGTGTTTTTAAGTAGATTACTTGAAAATGAATGATTTTTAATGTTGCAGAGTGGAGTTTTTAAAAGGGACGTTCCACAGGTGCCCATATAATTTTTTACAGAGGGGACACTTACAAACACATTCATTATGATCCCTGATAACAATGGATTTTGGTTTTGTTTTTATGCATTTAATTGGCATATATCTTTAATTTAGATAATCTTAAATCAATAAAGTCATATAAAAAACGATGTTAGTGACATTGATAATCATAACATATTTCTAGTAGTAATAAAGTCTATTTCAATCGTACACACCATGGAATACTATGATGAAAGGGGCAACGGAACCGTTGTATACATCAATACAGTAATAAGGCTAATAGTACGAAACGGGGTGGAAGAAACAAAATAGCGGCTTGAAAGACAGTTTAAATAGATGTACCAGTTTTAATTTGAGTGTATATCGGCCGAATGCTAGTTCTGTTATGTTATATTTGGTAAAAACGTTTAAGCTCCTAACTTTCTTTATACTGGTCAGACAGATGATTTCAACCTTTTACTGGACAATGCGGACCATTTTTCGAAAAACCACGTGTACACCAGTACAGTCGTTTATTAGTCTGTAATAGATACACACAGGATTTTCAGGCGAATACCGGGTGCGCCAAAAGTTCGTGAAAACTTTAAAAATTCATTAAAAAAGAACAAATGATGATAAAAAAAAAAGTGCGGTTTGCACGAATGGCATCAGGAAGAGGGCGGATTTTTTTAAGAACAACAACAAAAAAAAAGTTCAAAAAATGACCGATAGGTGGCGTTGCGGTGCATACACGAAGATCATTTATGCAAATTAGGTTGTCAATAAAACACCTGAATGCACATGGACTTTTCTGGGATTCATCCAGACATGCTGTACTCAGCTGTCACATGTGTTGTGACTCGCCTTACTTGCTCTATACAATGTGGTGGAGGTCATTTTGAACAACTTCAGCTTCAATAAATCTTTGAAAATGTAGAATTGTATTGGTATTGTGTTTCTGCTCATTATATTTTAATGCATGACTCATCTGTATTAATTTGCTTAACGTATTCAACCTCAGCGTCACCTAACGGTTATTTTTTGAACTAATTTTTTTTTTTTTTGTTCTTAAAAAAATCCGCACTTTTTTATCATTAATTGTTCTTTTTTAATGAATTTTTAAAGTTTTCACAAACTTTTAGCGCACTCGGTACTACAATTTTATTTTTTAACACCACTAATTTTATATCAAAGCAACTGCTTTATACAAAAACTAAATCGGGTGTAATTGAATCAATAGTTTGATACTCATAAATTTCCTCCCTGAACCTCCTTATGGGAGCCCATATCATATGACGTTCTATCGAGAGGCTTCATCCTTTTAGTTTTTCTCTGTATCACTGAAACAAATTTCTCTAAATTTACTGAAATGTTTATCTAGAGTATGTGCGTATTACGAAACTTTGATACAACATTGGTAAATTATCAATAGTTTTCAATTAAAGGTTTAATCGAGATTTTTTTTATTTTTCTCCTAATTCTTATCTATTTCATTATTTCTTTAAAAAAAAAAAAAAAAATTTCTACTTCACAAAATACTTATAACTTTTCTAATATAATTCCGCCAATAATTTACTGAAATAATATTTACCATTAATATATATATATATATATATATATATATATATATATATATATATATATATATATATTTATAATAGATTATTTAACATATCCATTTCCTTTTTGCATTAATTTTAGATAATATTTAAAATAATTACCAGAACATTTTTTTTTTTTTTTTTTTTTTAAGTGCGGTAAGTTTCTGAGTGATTTGCTGCATACTTGAATTTGCATTCATATGCGACCCTATGCAAAATACTTGTTAATTCGGACAACGATTTTTTTTCTTTTTAAGTAACGATGCATTTGTAACATACATAATAATGATAGAGAATGAATTTTGTTTTTCAATTTCTTTTTCTAAAGACAGCGTTAGAAGAGGATCTATTTTCAACTAAAAGTATTCATATTTGAAATGAAAAACAAAATGATTCTTCTTTTAAGCAATAATGTTCTTAGACAACTGACGAAATTATAGATCTTCATTTTATTTTTCTTTCTATTGTATATATATAAGAAAGTACTGTAGTCACAAAAGATTTTGGCTTTACTCGTTTTGCTATGCCCTGAAATTGCTGGAGATTCAAGTCCGAATTTCCGATTGGCTTGAAAATATTACAGAATTTAGATTATATTTTACTTTGTGCACTGGCAAAATTTTAGCTGTCGAGCCACTATGAAAAATCGCACAACTTATTGAACATTAGCAAAATTACACATTTACTCTCTCATTCATTAATACTAAAGATCTTTGATTTTGTTGAAATCTTCGCAGGTTGTGAAGTTCTTAATACGTTCATGCCGGCGTGACCCACCGGTGGGTCACAGCTACAGTCGGCAGCAAAAGTATCCGAGCACTAGCAATAATCCCTGTCCAATAAAAGTAAACTCAATACTGCTTTGTTAAATAAATCCTTGTCAAGTCATGTTCTTAGTCAGTCTAAGAAAGGATTCGATAAGGACTTATTGAACAAAACAGTTTATGATATCTGAATTATTGGCTAGTGCTCGGATACTTTTGAGAAGACTATGTAAACAAAATGCGCCGGCGTGAATGTGTTAAGCAGGGATTTCTCAAAAGCTTTAGAGTTTAAATTAGAATTTTCTAAGTTATATTATATTTGTATGCTTTTTGTAGTAAGTTTTAAATGATTGCATGATGGGAATGTTTCAAAAGTTTATTAGGCAGATTTATTACTTCATAATGTTAGTGTGTGAAATAAGTTGAATAATCAATCCATGCTATGGGTTTGGTATTTATGATGACTTTATAAAGCATAACTTCTTGCTGAATACGATTAAGTGAAAAACGTTTTCGTATCGCGAACAAGAGACACTCTATGTGAAAAATTAAATATATGATGTTAAAAGATGATATTAAATTTTCTGGATATTACAAGAGTTACCTGTTAAGGAGAATATATATTAGGTCGATTTCTTCAGAAATCAATTTATTGCAATCACTTAGTTTATCCATCCATCCATCTATCTATCTAGATATCTATATATATAATGGAGAATTTGTCATCACGATAATTTCTGAAATAATGAACCAATGCGAACCAAAGGTGAACAGTGGATTTATCTCACAAATATCTTCAAGAAGTTCGTTAACTAAGTTGCTCTGCCATTTTGTTTGTAAGAGGTGATCATTTAAAAATTTCAAGTTAACACTGTAAATAGCGTATTTAAGACTGGATATGATGTGTACATAGACCATGTAAGTGTCTTGGATCTCCACCAAGTTTGTTACTGATTTTGAACCATCATTCTGTTTCAAAATGGTGGATGCCTCAAATTAAGGAAACCACTTGAAATTAGGCTGCCACTTGAAAAATCGTCACCAAAATCACTTTTGAAATACTGAATTAAAGTTGGACAGTCGACTTATCTGTCAAATATTTTGGATGAGTTCACTGGGCAGCATAATCCGTCAATCTTGTTTCCGAATATTGGTCACTTGAAAATTTCAAATTCTCATAAAAAAAAAAAGGGTATTAATGAATCAATTTGCCTTATTCCATATGTAACATGGCCCACACTAATGTCCCCCGAAGTTTTTTTTAGTAAACTTGTTGAGAAAAAAGAAATGGACTCTTAAGACTGAGACGGTAGGACTTGTTTTATTATTTTCGCCAAATGGCCGCTCATTTGGACATATTGCAGCCACCTTCTTTTGGATACTGGGAAATTTTAATGAATTTTTATATATTCTTATGACAATTTTCACTGATTAAACAAAATAAAAGTTTCTATCAAAAATTTCTGATAAAAAACGTAAAAATGGGCATCTATGCAAATATAAATTTAATTTAAGATTTTTTTCTTTTCTTTTATTAGCTCTCTTATTGTCACTCAGCACCGAATATTTTAGTAAAATGCTCGATTTAATGAAATTTTATGCGAATAATGGGCTCTTCCCTCCTGACGTCAGAGGTCACATGATAGATGAAAAACAAATAGCAGACGAAGTCTTCTATATCTATAGCGATTGCTGAAATAACATATTCTCTATTTTTATTTTTGATCAATCGTATTTAATCTGTGTTTTTTTTTTTTTTTTTTTTTTTTTTTTTTAATACATCATAGTTTTTAATCCATTTTATATCATTATTCCTCACCTTTTGTTTGCTCTATACATTTACAATCATCATTTAGTTTATATTTGTTATGGATGTTCATGAAGAACATGTTAAATACTCTGAATTTTGGTACTTAAATCATTGACAGTGCAACGTCGGACTGCGTAAATCCATTTAGACCAGTAACTAAGTTAATTAACTTGTTGTAACACCTTTATGCAATTAAATTAAATGAAAACATTTTAAAATTTCAAATTATAATACATAAACATTCCACAAGAAGAAGCTATTATTTATTGTTAGATCAGTTAATGTAACAGTTACACTAGAACATACAAAAATCGGTTCTTACAGTTCAAAATAAATAAACACATAAAGTGTTTTTTTTTTTAAATTATTAAATTTCCAAATACAACTATTCTACTGTTTACAAATGCACAATATTACTTTTATTTTATTTTATATTAAATATTAACACTTTTGTTCTTAAGAACAATATTTAATTGAATTCGATTATTTGTTTTCGTCTATCACATGATTGAGCAGACGACGCTGGGAAGAGTCCATTGTTTTAAAGAAAAAACAAGGATTTGCACTTGAAAAAACAGTTTTCTAGTTGGTCCAATTGTACTGCTCTGCATGAAAATCGTCCCCAACACCATTTCTGCAAAACCTTATGTAAAATGACCTCCTGAATCCGAATAGGATGCCCATTTTGCCCTATCACCCACTGAATTTTTGGGAGGCCCTCTTAATTTTATCACTGTCCAGTAATTTTATGTCTATCAGTTTGATTTGGAGGGGGGGGAAGGAATATTTTAACTATTAAATTATATTCTGAGAGGTTACAAAAGTGGAAAATTCTAAAACATGAATTATTTGTAGCAAGGGGGAAATTTAGGGATTGGGTTGCCACTGAAATTATAAATTACATTTATTGTATTTTATTAATCTGTTATCATTATTATTTATTATACATTATATATATATATTTTAAGTGGTTAAAATACCCCCCCCCCCATCTCTAGATCAAGTTCATGGTCATAAAATTTCCGAGCAGTGACAAAAATTGGGGGAGGGAGAGGCGTCCGAGAAAACGGGGAGTAATTGGGCAAAATGGGGGTCATATTCAGATTCAGGAAGTCATTTTGCATAACAATCAGCAGGAATGGTATCAGGACTCGATTTTTTTTTCAGCGCATTATTATTATTATTATTATTATTATTATTTTTAAAGAAAAAAGTTTTTGTTACCGAAATTTTGAGAAACTCGTCGCTTCAGAAAAGATTTATCTTGAAAGTTTACATAGAGGGTTTATACCAATAAAAAGAGAAAGCATGAAAAATCCTTACAAAAGTTTTCTACGCAATAAATAAATAAATGGAAAAGCATACATCTCTTAATAGTAAATATTATTTCAGTGCTCGTCTCAGCCCCTTTTTTAAATATCACTTTTTTTAAACTGAAATATTTAGTAATCGTTTGCAGGGCTTTTGTTTGACTGACTAATACGAAGATTGCTTTATATAAATAGAGGTATTAAAAAAAATGACTGCACCGAGCCTTGTTACTTCTAATCGACTGTAAGCATCAAGATGGTTTTCGATATTTTTCGAAAAGTTAGTGAATGATACACCTATACACCTTCTCTCTCTCTTTCACAAACACCCCCCCCTCCCATAACCCCCCCCACCCCCAAAGAAAATTAAATTATATTAAATAAATAATATAAAATAAAAATATCTGGAGTGACTTTATTTGATTTTTCAAACATTTAGTAGTTATTAGGCAGTTAAGCAAATTTGAACAAGTGAATAATTTTGTAAATAAACAAAAGGGAGAATACAATAGGGTAACTATCTATCCCTCTTCAAATTCATATGTGTGAATCCGAATTTTCTCGTATGTTCCTGTAAAATAACTATCTATATTTGATGAGTAAAAAACTATAGGAGGGCCAAGCTGTATAACGAAATTCTAAAACATATATCAGTTTCATTTTCTTTTAAATAAGTTAATGTCCTTCAGATAATTACTCCCTATAGAACGTAATCTGTGTGAGTTTTTTTTCCCAAGCTTTCTCTTAAAAGAACTATATGCACATCATTTCCCACAATGATCGTCCTTTAGCAAAGCAACGTAACTTGTATCAGTTTTTTATTCTGTTTAAAACACTTTATCATTATTAAAATGAACTTCATATACTTTGGGTCCATAGAACATAATGCACGAGAAATATACTCTGTATCCATGATTATCGATAACGATGTATCATGAAAATCGATATAGTTCTTGCCGCAATGACTTATAACGTGACATCTCAATTTAATATTAATCGAATGGAGAGTTTAGATGTGATGTTCCGATAGCTTGAAGAAACAAGCCGTTAGGAATAACAAATTTTCTTTGTATTCCTGTAAAAGAAACTAAGTTTAGCATTTGTCAAATTCCATGCAGTTCATGCCGATAACATACTTTCCAAATTTAAAAGTTATCCAATAGACGCTATTGTGTTAGCTCTCATACATATTTCCATGCGTATACATACATACATATATACATACATATAATTCACAATAAAAACAGCAAAAATGAAATCAAGATTCTTCAAAATGTATTGATACACCAAAATCTGTTGGATAGATTTTTTGCATTATTACATTAATTTCCTTATTAGAAGGTTTTTAATTGAAATTGACTTGGTCATCGTGTCTTCGTGTCACGCTAGTAAACAAGGCGCCTTCATTTTAAAGTAAATATAAGCTATTTCGATAGTCGTTCTGTGGCTCAGCTGGTAAGAGCGTCCCGTTAGTAAGACGGTGGTCATGAGTTCGGGCCCCGGAAGGTCCAACGCGTTAATTTTTGCAGATAATTAGTAAAAAAGGTGTCAAATGATACAAGAAAATTTTTCGTTGCTTACACTAAGAATTTTTTGAGGAGTTTTTTTAAGAAGCATTTTTATTTATTTAGAAATTGGGAAGACACAAAACATTTTAGATAATAAAAAAGCACAAAATAAAATGTTTTAAGTAAAAAATACATAAAAAAATATTTTTAGAAGCTTTATATGTATATGTGTATATTATATATTACTATTATATGAAATTGGATTTGTCATCGGCTTTTTGTCACGTTAAAAAACCAAGACGCTTCCATTATATATATATTAAAAAAAAAAAAAAAAAAAAAAAAATGTAAGTAACTCATTGTATCTTTTAATAAATGAGCTGATTGCAGCGTCATGTTGATAGTGCGAGAGTCGTGTGTTCGATCCTCGCCGGGCCGAGGTGTTATTTTTTGCAAATAATTAATGGAAAAAGTGTCAATTGATAAAAGAAAATATTTCGTTGTGTACACAGTATCCTAATAATGTTTGAAGATTTCATTTAAATAGCTTTTATCTAGTAACTAAAAAGCACAAAATAAAAATTTAAATAAAAATAAAGAAATAAAGAAAAAAATTTTTAGAAGCTTTTTATTGAAATTGTATTTTGTTATCGCGTCTTCATGTCACGCTAATAAATAAGGCACCTCAACTTTAAAGTAAATATCAGCAGTCTTTATAGTCACTTGTTGGCTCAGTTGGTTAGAGCGTCAAGTTGCTAATACGATGGTGGTGAGTTCCATCCCGAAGGATCGATGTGCTAAATTTTACAGATGAAATGTGTAATAGAAAATATGCGAATTGATTAAAATAAAAAATATATATATTGTCTACACAGTATTCTAAGAATTTTTGAAGAGTTTTTTAAAGAAGCCTTTTTTTAGATACTAAAAAACACAAAATATAAAGTTAATTATATATATATATATATATTCTTTTAGAAGCTTTTTATTGAAATTGGATTTTTATCATCGTGTCATTCTGAAAAAGAAGGCGCCTCCACTTTAACGTAAATTTAAACAACCTTTTTCGTCGCTTGTTAGCGCATTAAGTTAGAGCGTCATGGTGATAACGCGATGCTCGTGGGTTCGATCCTCGCAAGCCGATGTGTTCCTTTTTCGCAGATAATTAATAGAAATATGTCAATTTATAAAAGAAAATCATTCGTTGCCTACACAGTGTCATAAGGAATTTTGATAGTTTTTTAACAAAACTTCTTTTTGAGTTACTAAACTCACAAAATAAAAATTTCAGTAAAAATAAAAATAAAAATAAATAATTAAATAGAAATATAAGTAAGTAAATAAATAAATAAAAATAACACCGAACGATTTTTATTATTGTGAAGCCCTAAAAAGCCTATTAAAATTTATTCTTGCAGAGACATGCTATAAAATCATAAAAGTTTGAACAACAAGAAAATTTTAAAGAAAAATATAGATATTTCACTTTTGCAAAACATGAAAAATTTTAAATATTCCAAATATTTTAAAAAGCATTCGAGAACAATATTTCTTTTGTATAAGTATTTGTTAGATTTTTCTAGAATGTTCTATGATTTTTCTTGACAGTTCTTAGACTTTTGTTTACAGCGTCATGATGATAAAGGGATGGTCATGAATTCGGTCCTCGAAAGACGATATAGTACTTTTTTTGCAGATAAATAATCGAAAAAAAAAATGTCAATTGATAAACGAAAATCTTCTGTTGTCTACAAAATATACTAAGAAATTTTAATTAGTTTTTTTAAGAAGCTTTTTCCTTTATTGTAACTAAAAAGCACAAAATAAAATTTAAGTAAAAAATCATTTTTTAAAGTTAGAAGCTTTTTATTGTGAAGCCCTAAAAAGCATAAAATAAAATTTATTCTGGCAAAGACATGCTACAAAGAAATGGAAGTTTCAACTTTAAGAAAATTTTAGAGAAAAATATAGGTACTTTCCTTTTGCAAGAGATGAAAATTTTTTAATGTTCAAAATATTTTAAAAAGCTTTCGAGACTTTTGAGATTTCTGGCCTAATGAATGATTTTATAAAAACTAATAACTAAGAATATTGGTCTCGAAAGCTTTTTAAAATATTTTGAACATTAAAAAATTTTCATCTCTTGCAAAAGGAAAGTACCTATATTTTTCTCTAAAATTTTCTTAAAGTTGAAACTTCCATTTCTTTGTAGCATGTCTTTGCCAGAATAAATTTTATTTTATGCTTTTTAGGGCTTCACAATAAAAAGCTTCTAACTTTAAAAAATGATTTTTTACTTAAATTTTTTTTAATATAAAGCATACATAGTATATGATCGAAGTATGCTGCCTAGTACATGTTTAAAAAAAAAAAAAAAGTTAAACTGTTACACACACACACACATACACATACAAAAAAGAAGTTAATACTTACTTGACAGTTTTTTTCGATGCATGTAGCTTGATCCCAATAAATTTCATTCGTAGAATTTTCAGCCTGAAATACAGAATAACCTTTTTGAATTAAAACTTTGATTTTAGGAATTAAACTTCTTTATTCCTTTTGTTTTAAGTATATATGTGCATTTTGCATTAAATCAAGCAAATACTAATTTAATAGCTTCTTAAATCCATTTTCAATAGGAAACATCCTATCATGAACTTGAATAACATATAATGCTCCTATTACACACAACGATGTTTCACGCAACTTTCATTTGAGCCAATTTTTGGAAGCCGAAATTCGAAAGAGGGTTGCAATAGTTGAATCAAAAATTGTTCGTAAAACTGGTTTGCACGATGTAGTGTACAGTACATGTCAAGGCACATCAGTGTTACCAGATTGGGGACAGCAGCGCCGACTTTGAAAAATTTCTGGGGGGGCTCGAACCAAGGCCGTAGCCAGGATTATTTTTTGAGGGTGGGGGGCATCACATTTCTAATACAAGGTCATCAAATATGGTGTAATAATGTACACACGCTTACCCAAGGAAAAGAACATATGCACACACAAACAACGGCCTGATTAACACAGGGGCACGTGCCAGGGGCTCTGAGTAGCAAAGGGCCCCAAAACTGGACCTGAAAATGCCATCATAATCTTTGCCATTTAGTTTATGTAAATCGAATTTATATGGCAGTAACTTTTGTAAAAATAGTTATATTACTTTGGATCGATGTTTCTGAAAACTTTTGCTCCTCATGCACAAACCATAAGTGATTGGGATTCCCGTAGCACAGTAAAGGGAATCATCTTCCTCTGAACTCATCTGAAGAATTTCTTGTTTAATAGAGAATCAGTATTCAAAATTTCTGAGGGGGCTCGAGCCCTCGAGCCCCCACATAGTCGGCGCCACTGATTGGGGACATTTTTATTCAACTCTCCCAAATAATTTTGAGACATGATGTTTGATGTACATAATAGACGATTAGAGACATGATGTTTGATGTACATAATAGACGATTAATCTTCGAAGTGGTTAGGCAACCGTTGCAATTAAAATTTAGTGGTGGATGTTGAATAAAAAAAATCCCCAATCTGGCAATCGCTCTTACGGGGACGATGTGAGAAAGCAAAGAGAACAACGGTGAATGAATTCCCGCCGGCTCTGTCTTTTCTCGGCGAGTAAGGAGCTTTCTTCACACTGGCTTATCACAGTAGGAAAAGTTGCTCGTACGAAAAACTTTTTCTGACTAGCCAGAAACAATTGTTCGTATTCCCAATTCCTATTACACTGGGCGTTGAGGAGATTTGAGCCAACAAAATTGGCCCAAAAGTTGTGCAAAATCCCGTTGTATGTAATAGGAGCACTTTCAACAAATTCCATGAATATTTACGGGTGTTAAATAGCGGACAAACAAACCGAAGTCATAAACACTTTTCAACTTTGTTGGAAAGTGTTAAAAATAATTTACTTTGAAATAATGCATTACATATGCTTTCTTTAATATATTTTTTTTAAATCTCGTATTAGTTACCGTGAATGTTTAATTTTACTTTGCTTTGTATGTTGGCAATAGGTTATGCTATAATAACTGAGGCATTTTACCGTATTCCCCTCTGTATATTGCTTTGATAATGCTCTCGATGGTATATGTCAGGCGATTGAAACACAGCTCTTTTTCCGATACCTCTTTTTATTTCAATTATTTATTTTAAAAATAATTATGATGATTTAAATCGAAATATACGATATGTATAGCTACAAAGAAATAAATTAATTTTACTTACTTGTTCTTTTTCAGAGCAAACTTGCCGCTGAAAATAAATTAATAAATTAAATTATGCATCGAGGCCCATTAAAATAAATAACACATTATATTAAACTGTTTAATGACATATTATATGACTCTACGAAACTAAATACAGCAAAAAACAACGGTCTACTTAAAAAAATTAAACTTACCAATGAAAAATCAAATTACAAAACACCTACAGGATGACTGCAAAAGTTCCTATTCGATTCCATATATGACTTTATCCATGATTTTGGATATTATACTCTACGGATTACCACCATCAAAATTACTGAAAAACTAAACAGTGATCATTCTCACTTTGAAACCCGATATGTGGGTTCAGCACGTTGTGACAGAACGGAACAAACTGAACCGTTTTACCAATGCTTCTCTGCTTCACGGTTAACAGAATTAATCTTTATTGAATCAATTCATAAATGGTGACGAAATATAATTTGTTATAACAACTGCAGAAAGGGAAGAGATCGAAAGAGCATATTTGATAGTAAAGACTGAATTGAAATCAAGTGAAAGTGTGTCTAGTGAGATGACAGAGAAATCGTGTTTCGAAGTGTATCCGATTTCTTTAAATTGCGGAAAACAGTATTCTCTAACTATATTTCTTGTGACCACGGGAGCCTCTGCGCAAGTGCGGACTGAACGAGTCAAGTGTTAAAATAGGGGTGATACCCCTGTCGCTGAGAAAAAGTAAGCGATAAGTGTTTACTAAATCCCAGCCTATCTGTCAATTTGGTACACCTGCAAGCTTTGGACTTGTCTTCACTGCTAGGCGTAGTAAACACGGTTATACTATAGAATCATCAGTATTGAGTCTCTCTGTAATTTGTTGAACTCAATCCGTGGAACGCAATTTATTAAATCACACATAAAGTCTTCTACGGCATCGGACATGGAATCACCCTGCATTTTCTAAAAAGACAATCATATTTATAAAGTCGTGTTTTTTGTGATATGTTTATTAAAATTGATAAAAAAAATCTATCTTTAGCTTATAAAATAAATATTATTTTTCGGAAATAGATAAATTTTGTTCATCTTTTGCTTTTATTAATTTGCTAATTAATCTTGTTTGACGAAGATTTTTCTGCCCATCGAATGGGTGCGATATAGATTTAGCAAAAGTGCAAATGTATTTTTGCATTCAAACAACATATGCAAAATGAGAGTTCTTGTAATAAGTTCCCACATTTATAAATTTGTATTTCTATCTAAAATTTCTGTCATACCACCAGATGATTTTTTCCGTACTATTAATTGATTGCTCTCTTAAAATAAATGAGTTAATTCACCAAGCCAAGTAGGAGTTTTTTTAATGGACTTGAGTTAAAAATGCAATTCTTTGAGCTAATTAGTAGCTTTTTATTTAAGCGAGCTTGAGTTATCGGTATTTATCGATACTTCAGTTATTTCTACTCATTCAACCATTTGTAAGTGGCAACATCGCTCTCGCAATTCACTTTTTCTGTAGCACACAAGTGCAACCAACGAGATATATAAAGTAGAGTGATAAATGGTAACCCTTGAGAAGGTCCAAGATGAGTCATGTGACATGCTCTCCTTGCATCTGCGTATTCGGTGGTTCCCTTGGTAACAGCTTATTTTCAGTAAATTTCTATGGCAACGGTTTGGAGATTGTTCTTCGCATAAGTCATAAACGCCAATGTTTTTGTTTACTTACGTAGTTTAATATTATTTTGTTCTAAATCATTTTGATTTTGATTATACTTCTTTTTTATTTCGTGTAGTTGAACTTTAACCGACAAAATGCTTAAAAATAGTTGAAAAACTATTATTTGTTGTTAAATTTAGCTCTTTAAAAGTTTAAATTTTCTTTTATAAACACTTTTAAACTTTGTTGGGAAACGATGAAAAAAAAAGGTATTTTGTTATTTATTAAAATGTGAAATATGTGTAAAATTATTTTAAAAACAATATTTTTCGGTTATAGGACTGTCATGTTACCTAATAATAATGATAATTTGTCGAACTGATATTTTATATGCCAAAATAGCGATAAAGGGCCAAACACAGCAACCTATTGGAGCATGTCACGTGATTCATCTTGAACCACGGAAAGCTAATCCTTCATCCATTGAATCAGCACTCTAATTTATATATCTCGTTGAGTGCAACAGGCAACGCCATTTTAAAGTTATCTAGTTTATTAAAATCATTTGTATTAAAACCATTAATAAAACAAATAAATTATGTAAATACAATAAATAACTCAAGTTTGAGTGCATTATGTTAACTCATTCAGTTTATTGAATTTAACTCAAGATGAGAGGACGTGTTTCTTCTGGACAAATTTGTGAAGATTCACTCAAGTTGAGTTATTTTCATTCTTTCTTTTTAAGAGAGTGCTTCCGTAGAATTCTCCCTCTCTCTCACACACTCTCATTTTCTGCATTATTCTCTTGACTTTACCAATTTTTTCTATAAATTACTGTCATACACATGCATTTTAATGAAACAGTTTTAAGCATGTTACAATTTTTTGAAAACTATTTAAATTTAATGAAATAAAAATTCAAGATTTAAACACCAAGATTATAATTCAGAGTATATTAAGATAAAAGTTCAAGATTTTAAACATCAAGATTATAATTCAGATTATAATAAGATAAAAGTTCAAGATTTTAAACATCAAGATTATAATTCAGATTATAATAAGATAAAAGTTCAAGATTTTAAACATCAAGATTATAATTCAGATTATAATAAGATAAAAATTTGAGATTTTAAAATGCTCCCTGCTAATTTTTAATTTTTGTTCATCGATTTGACATTATTATAGTTTTCTAACACTGTATTCAAAACATATTTAGGTATTTCTTTATGAATTGAAACAAAATCTTCGTGGATTAAATTATAAATTAAAACAAATTAAAAATATATAATTTTATGCTTAACTGCTAAAAGTTCATGCAAATTTTTTAGCATTTAGAAGCATAAAAATATTTGAAAGAATTAATTTGCTTATCAATCTACAAAGTAATAACCAAATATGTTTAGAATAAATATAAACTACAGTTACACTGTAATAAAATGATATCGAGGGGGAAAAAATTAAAATTTTGTACGAAGGAAATATTTTAAAAATTGTCAAAAAATTCAGAATTTTGACTTTTAATTTAACTATACAAATTTTCACAAGTCTAAGACCAATGCTTTACAAAAAAATGTTTACAATATTCCATCTTTCTCTTAATAGATATTTTGTTCAAATTGTAATCAATGCAAACACTGAATACATTAAATCAAGCAAGCAGTTATTTGAAATATATATAGGGCGATCGAAAAACTCTTGAGCTCGGCTTATATAAGATATTACAAAGATGCTCAGATTCTCATAATTTTTTTTATGATTTTCCATTTCAAGAATTACAAAATTCGAAGTTTTATACGATTTTCATGTTGGATAATTTTCAATAGGTAAAACATGCCTCATACCCTAATAAGATTATATACAATATTTCGGCATCATACCGTAAAAAGTAAAAAAGTTATGTTTAAACAAAATTGCTAATGATTTTGTCTGAAATTAAAATGTGAATATGTTTATTTGTTTATGTTATCATTGTTTTCATTTGTAATTTATATAGGATCTTTGAAATGAGATCTAACAATTTTCTTTTAGTTGATTTTTATGAATCGATTTATTGCAATAACTTAAATTTATATTTAATGGAAATTTTTTTTTCGGGAAATACTGAAACATTTGGAACCATCAGTCGATTTACCTTATAATAGAATATCTTGGATCAGTTCACTGGGCGTTTTGATTAGGTTTCTAAATGACAGTCACTTGAACAACAACAACAACAACAACAACAACAAAAAAAAAAAAAAAAAAAAAAAAAAAAAACTTTTTATTGAGCCAAAAGGACTTATTTTTATTTATAAAATATTATGTCTATAAACTTTGAAAAATGGTTTAAGTTTTTATTATTTTTCCCTCTTGTCATATCAAAGAGAGTTTTTAAGATACGGGACTAAAATTTTGTACATGACATTATTAAAATATAAAATTTTGCGTTGGACTTTTAAATATTATTATTATTACTATTACTATTATTATTTTTAAATTTTTAATTTTCAGTATAAAAATATAAATTTTGTAATTCTTGAGAATTGAATTCTGTGAAATTTTCGATTTATTTTATATATTTCTGAACTTCATAATTTAGAATCTATGTTTAAGATCACTCTATAATTATTTAAAGCTGAGGTCAAAGGTTTTTGAACACAAAATATAATCATGATAGCATTTTGTTGTACATATCATTCTGTGTATTTTTATTCTTCCGACTAAACCGAAAAGACTTGCTTTTCTCTTAAACGAATTATGTCGAAACCTTGGTTGATTGGTTAGTTGGTTAAGTTTTAACGTCACACTAGTACAGCGCAATGGGTAATTTGTGACGGTCTGGGACGCACCCCTAGGAGTGTTCCGGAGATATGCCATCACAATTTTGATCCTCCACGGGTAGCCTTGGAAAATGGTTTGATTTTTTCCCCTCTTCACGGAGAGTTTTTAAGACACAGGGCTAAAGTTTTGTACATGACATTATTAATGTAAGATTTCGCAATGGATTTTTTTTTTTTTTTAATATATAAAAATATAAATTTTCTAATTCTGAATATTTTTATACTTTTTTAAGTAAAGTTAACAGTAAGGAAAGTACCGTATTCATAACAAAAATTAGCCTTTGAGATTTCAGTGTATCTATACGTTTTGAAATTCCTTGAATTCCTTTTTGCTATTTTTACTGTGATGTATGTATGTGTGTATGCATGTGAGTGAACACAATAACGTCTAAACGCTTCGTTCGAATGAGCTGGAAGTTGGTACATATGTTATAGATCACCGTAGCACAAACTCTATCGATTTTGGTGACTATAACGCTTATAGTGTTTTCACAGGGATACAATGAAAAATTCTTTACCATTATGGCCTATGAGCACAAATTACTTGAAGTGCTATAGCATTAAACAACCTTATTCGATTGAACTAATTTATGTCAGATTTCTCTTACTTTAATTTATCTAAACAAGCGTTAATTAATTAATATTCGAAAAGTCGAGGGGAGTCACTCCAGATTTTTATTTATTTATTTATTTTTTTAATTCAGAAGGATTTTCTAATGATCTATTATTTACTAATCATGTTCTCAAGAATTTATTTTTGCACACTCACAAAACAACAAATTCGTAGTATTTTCCACATTTTTATGAATGAAACATTATGCTTTAAAATCCTTTACAGAAAAACGCCTGACTGTCTATGAAAACATATTTTTAGAAATATATTAGAAAATTACGCTCCAAGTTAATTGAAAGAAGCATCTATTGTGTGTACAACTTAACGAGAAATCTAACACTGAAATTTAGTCTTCGAAAATAGATGAACGAGAAATACAATGCGCGTGCGAGTGATACCGTCATCATTTGCACTCTCTGTTTGTTAATTTTGCACCTCCCGCTTGCAAAGTAAATTCTCAGTCTCACAGTTTCACAAAGGAGAGAGAGGAAATTCGCTGGTTGCCTCGACTAAAGCTGGATCGGACACATTATTTTCCCAGTTGATGAATCTAAGAGAAGACACACGATAGAACTAACGAGCTAAAAGGAGTTTAGAAATACAAAGGAGAGAATAAGGTCACGAAACGGAGGTAGAATAACAGTGTTATAAATACTTAAAAATATGTGTTCGTACACAAATTATACATGTATTTTGATGCAGGTATATATATATATATATATATATATATATATAGAAAACTATTGAAATGAATTTAAAAATAAATATATGTTTAAAGACTAGAAAAACCAAAAGGAGAATTACAAACCAATGCGCAAAATTGCAGCAAAAGGAAATGCAAAACTTAAATGTAGAATTATATAAATGTAGGAATATATAAACAAATGAATGAAATTAAACCCCAAAAAACACTGAGATCTTCATCAGGGAGGCCCCTCAGTGTAGGGGTAAAAGGGAAGTTTCTGAAAGGACAGTAGCAATTAGCTAATAACTATCCTTAGCCCCCAACTTCTCACCAAACAGAAAACCACCAACAACTGAAGAGAAATCCAACATATATATAATGTATAAACATACTAAAGCAGTTATAAAATTACAGAAGTTACAAAATTACACCAATTCATTAAAAAATATACAATACAATAAAGAATTACTGAAGGTAAACAAGAAAGTATAAAATGAAATAAAATAAAACCCTTCATCGGCCGACGGTGCTACTCGTCGGTACTTAAATATCGCCCTTGAATGAGGAATTAGAACAAACCGAGGTAGGAAAACTCTGGAAAAACACAGTTAAAAATTGGGACGGGTAACTGTTAATTTGCAAGGTTTATATATATACATAAACTCATAGAATATCATCAAAATATGAACCGATGTAAAAGGTTAAAAAAAGACAAAACTAATGAGCTGATTGGGAAAAAAAAAAAAAAAAAAAAAAAATCAAAATTAATTATACGAATTGTGCATGCAAATGGGGTGTTTCCTGTAAAGATAACAATTAACCACAATTATATTCCAAATACGTCAAAATTTGTGCATTTTATATTTGAAAATAAAATAAATCATGGAATATAATTTCTTAAAATGTATATATACATTTTATTACGATTTTTAATTAATAAAAGGAAGCTTCTTGCAAATATTTATCAATTTTCTCTGCAGAAAGTCGAGCATCTTTCAATGTTTCTAATAATTTCCTCTTTTTTTTTTTTTTTTGGTAAAAGTTCCTTTTGACAGTATTAAAAATCTTTTAAAATTCTGGAATTTAAGTGTGAATCTAATATTCATTTCACCCTCTTCCTTTCATCCATCTCAACCCGGTTGGTAAAACATCGAACACGTAATCAGAGGACTGCCAGTTCGATATCCCAACTGACAAAAGACCGTCGTGTATATTAATGGTTACTGATGCCCATAACAACCATCGTGGTTGCAGTAACATTCATGTTCCATAAAACTGATTCCTGAGGGAATTACTGAAACGATGGAGTGATCCCCTCTGCGGCGGATCAGAACTGTGTCTAAAATTTTCTGACACCTAACTAACCTTCATGCTGATTTTGCATACCTATATTGTTTCGCTTGAGAATGCTTAATTATTTCGATTCCAATTAATAAATAGATGAGTGCTTAACTGTTTAATCAGGAAATTGTAAACCATGACCTGCTACGTAAATTGAAACGAGTTTTTAGAATAAAATACCGAATAACTACCAAGGGTGAAAATTGTCTATACTCTATGAATTTAAGTATAATCAATGCATAAATGAATGGTTTCATAATTTTTAACAATCCAGCTTTTCTAATCCATAAAACTTTATTAAATGGATTTTTTTTTTTTTTTCAATATATGCCAAAAATAAGCTAGTAAATTGTTGCAGTTGTGGTGCACGAATTAGATAATCTTGTTTTGAATAATAATTTGAATGTACGTTATAGAATGAAAAGCATATTAAACTTACAGCTACCAGTTACCTATTTATTCAGAATGTAACTTATAATTGTAAGCAGTAAAAGGAGCAAAATATAGATGAAAAGTAAAAGTTGTGTAGGTTGCCGATAAATAAAAAAGAAAGAATAAAATTTATATAGTTTACATCAAACTTAACAGCATCCTTTCGCGGCTGTTTGACCCGTAATAAATGTTTGTATGGTGTGGTGATGGTGTACTATTTAAGGTTAAATGTTCACTCAAGGGACCTAGGTTTGAACGGGGTACTCACCCTGGGATTCTTTCCGGAAGACCCTAGTCCGTATTCATGAGATTTTTTGAGAAAACCCAGGAAATATTGCAAATGGCTAGGGCAATGAGTCTGACTTGAGTTCGAACCCGACACTTCCCGTCTACGCACTTGGAAGAGTTTAAATGTTTTTATAATATAAAGCTAAAAACTATGTTGAAAGATATTTCAAATGCTGCTTTTTAGTGTTCCGCTATTCATAGAAAATTAATATATTAATGAATTAATATATTAATGATAAATTTTCTTATGGCTCACTAAAAGAAACTGCGGATTAGTGAATGCTTGTTTAAAAGCACAGGCGCTCGTTATTATCATTTTTCAGCCTAAATCCATATTCCCTTCAGATGTCTTAGAGCAATATCACTAAAATTAGCCGATGTCAGATAAAAAACCCCAAGAGAGAATAAACTAGAATATAAACAATGTAAATAAATAAATAGCTATTTTAAAAGATGATGACAACAACAGTAATGTAAATGAAACTGTTGATAAATATTTAATGAGTATTATTCATTTGATTGGAGTTTCGAACACTATATATTTACTTAATGGTTTCAGATTTATTTCATACATTTTGTTTAAGGGATTACATTGGTTTCGAAAGCTAAAAATTTACATGTTTTCTCTATATTTATTTATTTATTTATTTACTTAATATAATAAATAAAAATTTCTGTGTAAAATTTTGAGTATATCAAAAGCAACATTTAATCAATATTTTATAAAATTTCCGTTAAATCTTTTGGAAAATACAGACGGTGGGTCATAGTTTCTGACCATCCTCCAGAAAATCTTTATCGAAAATTAATGCACTGATCTTATTGAATTTTTGTACACTTCTTCAAAACAGAAGTGACTAGTGTTAGAATGTAGGATTAAAAAAAAAAGAAAAAAAGAAAAGAAACTTGACTTTTTGGCACAGTTGTATGGAAGAAAAATACAATTTTTTGGTACATTTTACTCCCATTTAAAGCCTTGTAAAATTAGTTGTAATTGAAATAATAATAACAATAATAATAATAATAATAATAATAAATCCTTTGTACAAGTATTTGTCAATTCTCTTTTGAAGAAGTGTGCAAAATTCTCCGCAAACCAGTTCCATCGGCTGAATTTTCCAATTTTTTCAATGAAAATTTTATAAAATGTCATTTAAAAGTTGCTCTTTTATATGCTCAAAATTTTGAATAAAAAGTTTTATTATATATATATATATATATACAGACACACACACACACATATATATAAAGGAGAGAGAGAGAAAATGTGCCATTTTTTAAACCTTCGAAACCTATGTAACCCTCTAATGTAATCTATGTGTTCTCCGATTCTGTTTTACAAGAAATAAGAGAGAAAAAAAAAAAACAAAAAAAAAAACAACTTACTATATTGGGGTATGCATCACTAGGGCACAGGAAACATTTCGGCTAAAAAGAGATAGAAAAAATAATCAATTATCCTGTTTACAAAACTTCAGGGAAAAAAAAAAAAGTTCATATCACATGGATTTTGTAGTTTGTATAGAAATTAAAAAAAAAAAAAAAGATGTTAAAAGCGTTTTTAAAAAGCATTTTGTTAAAAAACAAAACGAAACAAGCATTGTTATATTCACGAAACTATTAGTCTCAAATTTTGAATAAAACAAGAAAGAAAAATAAAACAATTCGAATAGATTATACAATACTAGGGTAAGTGCACCAGTGATTGACACTTTTAGAGCAATCTCTGATGTTTTTAATGTTCCAGTCATCAGAAAATATTTTTAGAAATCTTAAGTTAGTACATATGGTATGAAAGACATTCAGAACCACATACATGTTAAAATATATACATTTGATAACAATTATTTTTATTTGACACCCACCCAATGTTCCAGTCATTGACACTGCCAGTTTTTCATTTTATCAGAAATTGACCCCCTATGTTCCATTGTTTGACACTGCTAGTTATTCATTTTACCAGTTATTAGCACACTATGTTCCAGTGTTTGACATAAAATGTTAAACGTTACATGTTAAATGTTACAAAATAATAAAATCATATATGTAAAATATATATTATTTTATTATTTTTTTTATTTATTAATTAATTCGGGATAGATGTCAACAATTACTGGAGCACCTACCCTATATATATATGTATATAAAATTAGAGCACCGACATATGAAGAACTGAAAACATACACTGTTTTCAGTTTTGTTGAAAAGTGTTAAAAGAAACAATCAGCAAAAAATAAATAAATAAGTAAGTAAAAGTAAATAAATAAACAAATAAATAATAATATAAAATAAATAAAATAATAATGTAAAATAAATAAAATAATAGTATAAAAAAAGTGTAAGAAAACACCATACATTTCAAAAACTCTCAACAATAACCCTTTTAGGTCGAAATGAAAGCACAACTTCTCGTCAGGCGAACTCAGCGTTGCAGCCTTGCCGCTGCACTTGTGCATTAGTTCGCCTGACGAAAGTCCTTGCTTTTATTTCGATCCAAGGCAATTGGGATAATTTTTGAAACTTAAAATATCTGTGAACATACAATTTGAAACCATCTAAATGAAATGCATTTTTACAAATTTAAAACTGAATCTCATGCGGAATAGTTCAAAAAGCAGCAAAATTTAGTGAAATGAGGAATGGGGATGAATTGCATTTTTGTAATCGATATCGTATTCGCCTTGAAACTATCGATAATAATTAAACATTTGTTTGGAGAAGGATTGATCAAAAATTCAAGGAAAATTGCGTCGATACCAAAATTGTTTTTCTATGCTTATTAGTGCTAGAGGCCTATTTCAGTCGGTACAGCGTTGTCGAATTTTTATACGTCACTCTTAATAGTGCTAAGGGCCTATTTCAGTCGGTTTATTGAGTGGGGATTTATTGAATGAAGATTTTGTAGATAATTTGATTACTCATAACAAAGGTTACAAGTTTTAAAAAAATATAAAAAATTCTCCCAAGGTACAACTTTGACATGAGTCCCCCCCAAGGCACAATTTTGACCTGAGTCCCCCCCCCCAAGGTACAACTTTGAAATGAGTCCCCCAAGGCCCAACTTTGACATGAGTCCCCCCCCCAGGCCCAACTTTGACATGAGTCCCCCCCCAAGGTACAACTTTGACATGAGTCCCCCCCCAAGGCCAAAGGGAGGCTATTTTGACGCAAAAGGAGACTATTTTGAAGATTTTTATTCACTTGTAACGAAAAATTCAGTAAATGGTTTTTAATAGACTTACTGACATTACTTTCAGGACAGACCTTGTATATCAAAAAATATAAGAACACTTTCTGTTACCTGGCCAAGGCGAATAATTCAATAATTGGTGAGATAATGCCTTTCCTAGATGACAATGCCTCTCATCACCGTAGCAACAAAATTAAGAACTGTCTAGAATACAATAGAAATCCTCCATTTAAGACACTAACATGGCGTTCAAATAGCTTAGACTTAAATACGATTGAAACCTGGAATGTTTTAAAACAAAACATTAATAACATTAAAAATCAAAATTTTTTTGGAATTATATTGAGCTAAAAGGAAACGCACAATTGAAAGTTTTCTTGTTGAATATTATAAAATTGAAGATTTAGATTCCATTTCATGTTACGGGAAAACAGCAATTCCGTCTAAAGGAGAACCGCCAAGTATTGATTTTGTTGAATGGATAATTTATCTGGATGGTATATTTATCGGATAATACATTCTTTTGTGGATGTTATATATTTACATCTATTATAATTCATAATGGTTGTAAATTATATACTTTTACCATTGAGTTCTTTTCTTACTTAATATTTTTTTCATATCGATAATCGTTTAATTTGTTAAAGCTAAACATATAACTAAAGAACAAACATATTTTTAATTTAATATGTGAGTTACCATGCATTAATGTGAAATTTATTGCAAGGGATTGTAATAATTGTATTCCCTTCTTTTAAGCCAAATACATTGTTTTTCGTGTTTTGAATAATTTAATGCCCTTTTTTTTTTTTAATAGAAATTTTCTAAAAATGATAATATACATTTCACCACATATGCAAACATTAAGCGTTACATAAGTAGTTTTTCTTTCGTGAATTTTTCATAGATAGTGAAAAAAATAAATCCCCTATCTACCTGTCATAAACACAACGATAAACACAAAAAGAGATTAATTTAGAAAAAAAAAAATTACTGTTAATAATTATTTCTAAAAACGAATACTTTGTTAACGTGTAAAAGATTATGTAAAAGACATTTCCTTAAAAAATGCAAATTTTTTTAGACGACACAAATAAGTATATGCAAACAATAGAATTTACCCTGCAATATATCATTTCTATGTCAGAAAGGACAACGATACAATTTAAAATTCTAACGTCGTGTAAAAAACTTCGAAAATTAAAAAAGAACGCAATAGTTATCATCATCGGCAGCCAAGCACCATGTTATCCTACGGGAAATTTTGTTAATAGAAATAAAAAATTTTGTTAACATCCACACTTAACACATTTTTTTTTTTTTTTTTTTTTAAATTCCGTATTCATATTCTGTTGATTGGTTGGTTAAGTTTGACGTCGCACTAGAGCTCCGCTATGGGTGACTGGCGACGCACTCCTAAGGATGGTACGGAGACATGACATCAAAAGTTTTATCCTCCACGGAGGGGACACATATTCATACTCAGAAAATTCCTAACCATTACGTTTGTTCTCTTTTTGTAATAAATAATTAAATAACTAAATAAAAATTAAATAAAAATAAAAATAAATACATAAATAAAATAATTTTTAATATTACATTTTGAAACGGTCAAATACGAAAAATGCACTTAGTTCATTTTTCATACTTTATAGCCTCAAATGAGAGGGAAAAAAAAAAAGAAGATATTTTGTTGCGAAACAAGAAAAAATTTAATGAATGTGAATTTTGTGAATGCAAAAACGGAATTTGGAAAGTTATATGTATTAGGGAATGAGTATTTTAGATATTAAAATTCCTCGTAGAATAACATTGTGTTTGGCTGTCGGCGATATTAGATGATATTGCGTTCCTTTAAAACATATTTCAAACATGTTTGAAACAAACTCAAACAAATATCATGTATTCTAGACGATTAAATATTTGTGAGTTTATTTTGTATATTAAATCTGACTCTATGCCTAGCATTACAGTTATTCTTTTGGGAATACGATGGATTGGTTAAATGAATATCAGTTATGAATGTAGAATGAATATTAATTATTCATAATGATTCGAGTAGGCTATAACAGATCTCTCGGAACTTAATTAATTTCTAAAACAAAAAAGTTATTTTTAATTTTTAAATTTCTGTACTTATAATAATATTTGTATGAACTTATTCTAGTAAATTTTTATTACATCAATATTCCTCTCTAAATATTTTCATAAGTCGTGGAATGTTCGTTATTAATGTTTTCATTTATCAGTATTAATTAGATTTCAATTCTGTTTGCAGTAGCAATGAAGAAGTCTGCAATTCTGTGGGCAATAGTATTATTTATAATTCAAAACTCTTGTTTAGTTAATAGCAACGAGATATATAAATTAGAGTGCTGATTCAATGGATGAAGGATTAGCTTTCCGTGGTTCAAGATGAATCACGTGACATGTTCCAATAGGTTGCTGTGTTTGGCACTTTATCGCTATTTCAGCATTTAAAATATCAGTTCGACAAATTATCATTATTATTAGGTAACATGACAGTCCTATGACCGAAATAAATTGTTATAATTTTACACATATTTCACATTTTAATAAATAATAAAATACCTTTTTATTCACCGTTTCCCAACAAAGTTTAAAAGTGTTTATAAAAGAAAATTTAAACTTTTAAAGAGCTAAATTTAACAACCAATAATAATTTTTCAACTATTTTTAAACATTTTGTCGGTTAAAGTTCAACTACACGAAATAAAAAAAGAAGTAAAATCAAAATCAAAATGATTTAGAACAAAAGAATGTTAAACTACGTAAGTAAACAGAAACATTGGCGGTTATTATTTATGCGAAGAACATTCTCCAAACCGTTGCCATAGAAATTTACTGAAAATAAGCTGTTACCAAGGGAACCACCGAATACGCAGGTGCAAGGAGAGCATGTCACATGACTCATCTTGGACCTTCTCAAGGGTTACCATTTATCACTCTACTTTATATATCTCGTTGGTTAATAGTTTTTTTTTTTCCCCAATTGTCGTTGCCAATTTCGGCCAATACCCATATGAAAGTTGTGTGAAAAATTAAATGGAATAAAAAGATCATTGAATAAAAAATGTAGAACGTCGGTGTCTTTTCAGCAGAAAAAAAAAAAAATCTATATATATCTAAATCCCACACACACATATAAAAAGAGAGAGAGGGGGACTTAGGGTTCATAGGGTGCGAATTTAAAGTTTTGAAATTGTTTATAAAAACAGTAATTTAATGTTGATTTATATATTGTTATTGGTTATTTCGTGATTGTCTCTTAGAGTGCGGTTGACAGTTTACTTTATTTTTACAGATTCTATTTGATCATTGGGTTTAATCTATGGGTTTAAAAGGCTGGAACCCCGAAGCATTAGATGTCCTAGGATGGCTTTCATTGACAAATTAATTAACTTATTTTATGAAATAACTTTTGATCCGCGATTGTAATGAAATGCTCGCCCTCTGGTGAGCTAAGGTGAAATTATCACACCACTGCATATCCTCATATTATGCAATCGACTTTCCATGATGAAATGGCGGAGAAAGAATAATAATTACACGTGGCTGTTATATTTACTAACAACTGCAGTGTTCAGAGAGCGCCATCTATCGATCATTACAAACGCGGATAGCTTCAAATTAAATTAATCTATTTTTCAATTAATATTATTTACTTTTGATGTCGATACGTCGATACACTCCAATAATTCTATGTCACCGCTCGAAGAATAGTAAATGCAGCCAATGCAGCAATCAGCAACGTCATCAACCAACGAGATATATATCTCGTTGTCAGCAACCAATTTATTTATTGAGTTTAGTAGTTTCTTTTCAGTTTAATTTAATAAAATATCAATTATTATTTTTTTGTATTTATTAACAACATTGTTTAAAACCGCAATCATTAATAATCTCTCTCTCTCTTTTTTTTTTCCGATTTTTGCTGAGTTTAATTTTTATTTTTTAGTTTTTTGCGAAATAATTAAATTCTAAACCATCATGGCCCACAATATTATTTTCAAGATAAACAACCATAGAGAAATTCCTCTTCTAAACTAAGAACATAAAGCAGAAGAATACACTGAAAAACTGAAGAAAAAAACCCAACTTGGTAATAAAAAAGCAGCGTAAACAAAAAATGAATGTAAAAGTATTTAGTTATTTTGGGTAGAAATAATTAAGAACCATCCTTAATAAGGAGAGGAATAAACAAAGTTGGCCCGAATTTTATGCTTTTTATTTTATTTATCTTTCTTTCTTTCTTTTTCTTTTTTTAGTTATTTTACTTTTTCGCCTTCCTTAAAAAAAAAAAAAAAAAAAAAAAAATCAATCTACATAATTTTTTTTATAGGACATTTTTTTTTTTTTTTACTTATTTTGCAATTTCGATATCTTTAATGCACTGTTGCTTTTACGCTTCTTTGGTGTCTAATGCTGCACGCTTTTGGAATTTATATTTTGTTATTGTTCCATTTCTTTTCTTAAGAAGCATAGACGTTTTTTGTTCAAGTAAAAAATGTGTTGCATGTTTCGCTATTTTTTTACATTTAATTGTGTCCTATTTACAACATGTAAATTACTATAGTTTGCGTATTTTATGTAAACAATTCTAAATTATCGAATTAAGGGCATACAAAAATAACTAGTCTATATTGATTACAGTAATTTTATTATAATACTAGCAAACCCGTGCGAAATATTCGCACTTTATTCCTTTTCTTATTTACCTTTAAAATTTGAAACTCATAAATATTATACCAATTTCACCCCCTAATTAAAATTCTAATTTACCAGAAGCCAAATTATTATTAAAACCAAATTAATATTGCACGATAGTGAAACAAAAATCATTCAAAGAAAGGTTTCCAAATAAAAATCATGGCTTACGACCCAATTTTCATTCTTCCACAGGCAGTACAATTTTAATATAGGACTCCCATGACGCCTTTTAAATTTTTGTCGTCATGTTGGCAATGACATTTTATTAATTTTGATATATATATATATATATATATATAAATAATAAATAAATAAAATAAAATAAACTAATTCCTATTTTGATTACATTTTTTATGACTGTGTTTTTAAGCCAATTTATGACACAGAAGTTCATATTCTGTATATATCTTTAAAATATTGCTAGGTTTAAAATGACGCTTGCAAAGATTCTGAAGAAACAACTGTTAAAAATATATTATTTCGTAAAATAATCTCATCAGACAAATGTCGTCATTTTTTCTTATTAGCCCATTGAGCTAAGTCCGCGTGCTTAAATATTGTTTATGTATAAATATTATTTTTTTATTCTCGCGTATCGTATCGTTTCGACAAAAAATAATTGAAACTGGTCCACGTTAGAGAAATATTATATAGATTCTTAAAATGCCTCAAAATTTCTTTTTTGTTTATGCAAGATATTAAAATTCTTTTTTAAAATAAAAAGGTAAAGTTAAAAAGTGTGCTTTTCCTTAATTATTCTGCACTCGAAGTTGGTAGACGGATTTGATGGTCCCGCTCGTCTACCTAACTGTTCGGAGTTTTCTGTGCTTTTCCGAAACTCGCGTTAATAAGGGCTAGGATCTCTTAAAAAGACCCCCCACAGAGGTAATTTAACCTAGGCTAGGATTCAAGTGCACTCAATCGATTTTAGCACTTACACACACCCTTAAGGCTGTACATCAGTCAGATAGCTCCCTTTCTCCCTTCCCATGTTATACAATGGGATTTTCATTGCTTCGTTTTATAAAAATATTTCATTGAAAAATGAAGTTTTTTGAATATTACTCTTTGAAGAGATCGCCCTTTAGCTTAGTGAGCAATTTTTTGAAACAATAAATTTAAATATTTCACTTAGAGATCCAAACTTAGAGTCCATAATTTACTTACTGAAATAAAATATTTAAATTGATTTTTTCGAAAAATTGCTCACTAAGCTAAAAATCGACTTGTTCAAAGAGTAATATTAAAAAAAACAGAATTCGAAAAACTTCATTTTTGAATGAGATATTTTTATAAAAAAGAAGCAATGAAAATCCCATTGTATAACATGGGAAGGGAGAAAGGGAGCTATCTGACTGATGTACAGCCTTAAGGCTACTTACAAAGCTTAGAATGAAAAATAGTATTTCATACAAAAAATAATAATCTGAACAGGTTAAGAATAAGTTATAAAATTTGAGGTAATAAAAAGGAGAACGTTTAAGCAAACAGCATAGTTAACAAAAGCATAAAACTGTTGTTTCATGTCAAAATAACTAAACACGACTCTTCATTAGAAGAAAAATATAAAGTCATGAAAGTCATGTAAAAGCAGCTGCGTGCCAAACTCATTATATTATTGAAAGAAATTTGAAAATAGAGATATTACGAGTTTTTTTTTTTTTTTTAATACTGGTGCAGATTGAATTAATTCATTTTTTTTTTTTTTTTCACAAGTAGGCAAACAAATAAACTATCATTTAAATAAAATACAATAATAGTGAATGCATAAATAATATTAAAGGTAATGCAAGTAATTTCTCAGGCATCCGATTAAACCAGTTTTCTAGTAATATAAATCAAATAAAATTAAAAATAACAAGAACGAAAAATCATGCGGCTCGTATAGATTTTTTAATGTTTTCTAAATGTATGTACTCGCGACAACATTTAACCTTCAATGCATTTTGCTTACGTGATTACACAAAAGACAGACAGAACGACACAAAGACAAACAGATTAACTAACTGAATAATGTTTTTTCACTATAATCACTCTTAATCATTATTGGAAAGTGTTGAAAACGCTTAACACAAACGGAAATGCAATTCTAACGATTTTCAATTGAAGTCTTTAATGTATCTTAATATCTTAGTGTAACCCTGTAAATCTGAACGTTGAACATACTATATTCTATAGAAAACATTTTTTTCTTTTAAACTTATGAATAATAAATGCAATATAATTAGTACAACATAAAGATATTTAAATGAGATTAAAAAAAATACTTCTCATAAAACTCAATGCATTGGCATTCGTTTGGGTTTCTGTGTACAAAAAGCAGTTGTGTTATTCATACCATTTTAAATAGAAAACATACCTCCGTTAACTTGAATAATGTATATAATTTTGAAGACATTTTGATACTATTTACGGACGTTAGAATCGGCCAGATGGACAGACAGACTAATTAAAATCATAATCACTCTTAAACATTATTAGAAAGTTTTAAAAACGTTTAATAAAAACGAAAAATGCAGTTGCAGAATTTTCCAATTATAAATTTTTGCCCCCCCCCCCCCGTAAATATAAAAACTTGCCACATTACTGTATATTTTATAAGAAAAGAAACTTTTTGTGTATATATGAATAACAAATATCAATTTCATTATAATTTGGGAAAAATAAAAGTATTAAAATATGATTTATAGAAATATCTCTCACAGAGCGTAATGCTTTGGAATTCTTTCGAGTCTCCCTGCACACAAGCCATTGGTGGTGTTTACTCCATTTTCAACAAGGAACATCCATAGTGAACTTGAATAACATATATCAGTTTCAAGGAAATATAAGTATTTACGGGAAATTACAAAAAAAAAAAAAAAAAATCAGTAGTTAGAGCGCGGACAAACAGACGGACAAATCGAAGTCATAAAATCTTTTTTAACTTCGATAGAATGAGTTAAAAAGTGCATTGAAATTGCCTAATTTGTTTGAGAGCAATGCACCAGATAGGCACATTCAGACAAACAAAGGCTTTAAACTTATAACTATCCTCCTCTTTGTGTCTGGGGTTAAAAATGTTAGTTTTGATCGGCTCAGAATTTATAAAAATCTGTTATACGAGTTTTGAATTATCCGACATACACAACTAACTATTTCTTGAAATGAATAAGGATAAATACTTGGGGCGTTCAAAAAGTAAATTACACTCGAACAATGTAGGTCAAAAAACGCTTTATTGAAAAGTACGTTACAGAACAATATGCCACTCATACAGTACATTTTTCCTCTACACAATCTTCCAGTCGTTGCAGACATTTGTCGGAACGTTGCACGAATCGTAAACGACAGAAACCTCACACTTTGTGCTTAGAGTCAGCCCTGAAACCTCTGGACGACCCCTACCTACCTCGTCTAGACCAAGTTTAACGGGTTTGATATACTGTTCGGATTAGAGCCAGCTTAGAACCGGACTGGTGATATGGTGAGGATGATGGAATAAGTGCTACCAGCAGATAATTCCATTTGTTGTGCGATGTGTGCGACACTCACTTTGCGATTGATGAGAATAATGTTTTTCATCCACTTCACCATGTCTGATGTGCTCATCATTGTTACTCGCCAATTGCCCATAGTATAGCACTGGTACGACGTAAAACCAACCCACTCAATTACTAACCCATTGTTGTCCTTCAATGCCTTTCCGCATCGGTTAACGGCCCTCTTTACTTACCGTCGCCGGAAGCCCGAGCCAATGTTATTCTATGGGGAAATTTTCTTTACAAATAACTTATTAACTAATCCACATTTTTAAATTCTTTTTTTCCCATTCAGGAAATTCCCAACTGTTAAATTGACGGACCTTTTTTTAAAAATGCATTTTTTTTTTATTTTTTAATATTTTATTTTGAAATTGCAAAATGAAAAAGAAATCACATATTGAAAATTCGTATTTTGCAGCTTCAAAATAAAATATAAAAAATTAAAAAAGTATTTTTTAAAAAAGGTCCGTCCATTGAACAGCTGGGAATTTTCAGAATGTGAAAACACAATTTAAAAATGTGGATTAGTTAATAAGTTATTTGTAAAGAAAAATTTCCCATAGAATAACATTAGCTTCGGCTTAAACAGCGGTTAGTGAAGAGGGCCCTTAAGTCTGTGGGCACCATTTTACAATACATGGTCATAACACTGTATGTGGTCCATACACTACGATATTTCGCGATGAATGTTCGTACTTGTGCAACATTTTGCAAACAAAAAAAATAGCTGTTCCGCGTATGCAGTTCCGGTTGCAACTATTCCAATGAAACTGCTGCCGTTTGAAAGCCGTGTAATTCAGTTATTGTCTGTGCAAGCTTCGCACTTGTCAGTGATGCCAGATGGTCGAAAATTATTTCCCCAACCAGGTCTTCAAATTTCCCCAAATCAGGGGGTTTTTTTCGAAAAAATTCCCAACTTAATTTTTACTAAAGAGGGAAAATAATTTTTTTTTTCAAAAAAAATATCAAGCAGATTTTTCTATGATTTAAGCTCAAATTTTTCCCCAAATGAAGGCAATTTTTGAAAAAAATCCCCAAATAACAATAAACCTATTAAAAGTCTCTAGTCGTAGGGATAAATCATTACGTTGCCAACATTGAGAGAAAGTTGAACTCCCCAGATTTGTCCCCAAAAATTTTAGAATTCCCCAAAAAAGTCCCCACAAACATTTGGTCCCCAAAATTGTCCCCAGAAGCCTCAAAAATCCTCAAAATGGGGACAAAATCCCCAATCTGGCATCACTGGCACTTGTTTCGCAATGCTGCCATCTATAGAGGAACAGGTTTAACTTACTTTTTGAATGCCCCTATAAACATTAAATAAATATAACTCACTTTGAATTTATCTGGATTACTGGAGTACACACAAACGTTGGTGGTGTTGACAGGAGGCGGTCTTCTATGATTGTTCTGAAAGAAGTCTCGAAAATTATTTAGCAATCTTGGTAATGTGTCCGGTGAATACCCCTTAATAGGTATCTGGAAGATAAATAAATAAATAATTTTTAGCTTTGTGTCAATCATTTATTTTCTCACTTTCATTTATTATTTATTTTTATTTGTGGTGAGAATTCATAGTCTAAATCTTGTATAAAGTATATTACTATTAAAAACTAGATTAAAAAAAAAAAAAAAAATCTGGTGTGAAACAACCACACGACTTCCATTATCCGCTATTACATGAATTATATGCATTTTTGAGAGATAATGTGATCAGAAAACACAAAAGTGACCTAAAGAGAAAATCGTTAGAGCCGTTTTTGAGATACCAACTTTTACAAAAATCAATTACTAACCGGAAAAAAAATAATTACATACAAAAGCATATTTAAACGTGAGTTAAAATGGCGAGTTTGAAAAAAATCCGTACAACCGTTTTTAAAGGAACGCCTTGCGAAGCCTGAACTTGAACTATTTATACAGGACGCCTATCAATTTTCCTGAACTAACCAACTATATCATTCGAAAGGACATCTAATAGAGTGTTTATATAGCAAGTTTGAAGAAAATCGTTAGAGCCGTTTTTGAGATACGGACTTACGGTCCCACTTCCGGTTTCCGATGTCCTACTTCCGGTTAAACTCAATTACTAACAGGAAAACAATAATTACATACAAAAGCATATTTAAAAGTGAGTTAAAATGGCGAGTTTGAAAAAAATCCGTACAACCGTTTTTAAAGGAACGCCTTTGCGAGGCCTGAAATTGAGCTATTTATACAGGCCGCCTATCAATTTTCCTGAACTAACCAACTATGTCATTCGAAAGGACATCTAATAGAGTGTTTATACAGCAAGTTTGAAGAAAATCGTTAGAGCCGTTTTTGAGATACGCACTTACGGTCCCACTTCCGGTTTCCGATGTCCCACTTCCGGTTTTTCAATTTTCACCAAAATTTGGAAATTTCATCTGTACACCAGACGTATTTCAATTCTAAAGTTTCGTAGATCTATCTTTATTAGTTTCTGAGCTATAATAGCCAGAAGATTCTCCACATACATACATACATACATACATACATACATACATACATACACACATACATACACACTGACCAATTGCCAAAAACCACTTTTTTGGACTCAGGGGACCTTAAAACGTGTAAATCAGGTGAAAACCCGATATCGAATTTTCAGACCGAATACAATACTTCCATTACCTACGGTAGTAGGGTAATGGAAGTAATAATTTCATAAAATGTTTGTTAACTATTAGGTGTATCGAAAAGCCCTGTCGTTTTGAATTAAACCGCTTCACTCTTTGAGTTACTAATCATGGTCAAACGTTTTAAGTTGCGACCTCATATGATTTTCAATTTATACAATTTGAATTTCACACAATTATTTACATTTTCGTTATGCTGATAACAGATCTATACGCAGTTCAAACGCTAAAAACTTGATTTTGATATTCAGGAGACCTCAAAAAATGTAACATTAATAAAAAAAAATCACCGCTAAAATTTGGATCCAAACTAGTACTTTGCTTACCTTATGGGTAAGAGTAATAATGTTTATTTTTAAGCATTTTCCCTGGACATGGTAAAATTTAGTAAAGCATTTACATCCCTTCAGAAGTAAAGAATGTATTCACTTAATTTTGCGTAACCCTGTATATTGTCTATAAATTATATACACACCACACAGTGTACTTTAATTGAGCACACACTCAGAAATGGATACTTAAATTTAACGAAAATTTATTTAATATTGACGAAACCGTTTCCAGGGAAATACTCCGAGCGAATATTTCGTCAAATTGAGAAAATTACTTTCGTCACTTGTTTGAACATACGAATTTCGTCAAAAGTAAAGAAACATTTTTTTCATCCTAGTTTCGGTTATGCAGAATAAAATACAAATTATAAAATTATAAAATTACCTGCAAGTTCGTTGGCTTGGACGATTAAATCCTATTTATATTTGATGAAAATGTAAATAAAACAGAGCAAACAAATAAAAGTCATTATAACATAACGTCGAAACAGGAAAAAAAAACCAATAAGGAAAGCTAGCGCGTTATATTGTGATTAAACAGTTTCGTCAAATATTTGAGAGTTCACGTTTCGTCAAAAATCACGTGATCGCTTGACGAAATGGATGTCAAAAATAACGAAATTAAGCGTGAGGATGTCTGAATCGTCAAAATTGAGTATATTATTTCTGAGAGTGCACATTATAAAAAACACATAACAAAACTTGAAATGAATTTCCAACAATTTCCAAGTATGATCCTAATTTGTTCTTTTTCTTTTGTGTGGCCCTGTAAATGAATGGTGAATGATTTTCCTATGGTATCCTATACTAGACATACTTTTATACATAAAAACAACAACATATGTTCATTTTGTTTCATTTAGTACAGTCCAAATGTGTTAAATTTTACGTAATGTATGTTTGTTTTCTCTTGGATATCACTATGCACTAACCATTTGCCCGCTTCAGTAGAAAGTTTCAGGTAGCATTTTAACATGATATAGAATTAGAACATTGAGTTGGGGTTGGGGACAAAATCTCGCGAGGACAAAATCTCGCCGACGTAAATGAATACAAAGCAAAAATGAGTTGGTAATTATTAGTAATGTTGTATAAAATTTCATGACAACACATACCTAGGTCAGAACACTGACATTCTGACAAACCTACAGCAAAATTTTTTATAAATTTTACTTAAAATAGTTTAAAGAGTATATTTATTAACTTTTGTCAAGAATAGTCGTAATGAATTCAATCGTGCTTATTAATTTTAAAATTTTTAATTCAAGTTTGTGAACAGTGTTCAGCTTTGATGTCAGCAGTGATGTACACGATTTTTAAAATGTATTTTGAACAGTGAAAAGCAAAAGATAAAATAATAACAGGAGATTTTAAATTTAATTCAGCTAAAATAATTTGCAGACCTAAATCCATTCATAAACTCGATTTCTTTGAAGCTTTTCATATTTATAAAAATTTTAAAAACATTGTAAATTGTGATTTCGCTATTCCCTATTTGTCTGACTGTTGGAAATTTTATATTCAGTCCGCATTTTCTTAATTTTCGACTATTTACGCAGCTAACTTTCCTAAATTCCTATTGGCCACTCTCCCCACCTTTCCCGTAATCCTATTGGTTGAACTAAATCCGGCCCCTCTCCTATACATACGAGCACTTCTCCTGATTCAGAATCCTTTTTGCACTGAAGACGGTACGCTTAAGGCTACCAAAACAGCTGTATGCATTTCCAATATTACAGACAGACAGACTCTGCTCTTTTATATATATAGATTGTTCTGTTTATGGAGAACTTGGTATCAAAGCAGGATTGAGAAGGGCTAACAAAGAAAGTCTCCGCATGCGCATACCCAGAAAATTTTGAAAAAAAATATAGAAGTTTCTTCTCATGAAATTATGTACGTATGTTTATTGTTTACATATATATATATATATACATAAAGGTGGTATTTGTATATATAGCCTGTAAAAAAAGGCGAAAATGTCTGTTTCTTGGCTATTTATCGCTTATTGGCGATAGAAGAAATAAATTAAGTAAGAGTGCTTTAATTACAAACTTTTATTACTATAATTTTTGTTATGTATATTTATTTGTAAATGTGTAAATTGTGTAACTCTAAATTAACAACTTTGTTAATTACGGAACACTCAAACTAACTTAAAATTTATCTGATATTTGCTTGTTAAAGATAAAAATGAAACATTATTTACTTTTTTTTATTGCATAATAAATTTTAAAGAACATAACAGTTTACATATGAAGACATACCAATCAATTATTGGGACGCTTTTTGTATATTCAGGAAAAACCGTTTAAGAACCACTGTTTTTTTTTTAATAAATAAATAAATTGAATAGAATAATTTTTTATTTATTAAAAAACATTATATATAACATTATTTATTTATTAAAAAAAAAAAACATTAGCATAACATTATATATATATAAATGTATTTATTTATTAAAAAACAATATAAGACAATTAAAAACTAGTATGTTGTGGCCACCACAAGACTTTCTTCTATATTTTCCTATACAAATTCACTCAGTAACAATATTAAAAAAAAAAAAAAAAAATTACGATTTTTTTTCTAAGTTTTTTTTTTGTTGTTAAAAGTAAAAAAAATCGATAACTTTGTTTTAAATTATCACAGATTTATAGTTCAACCATTCGTTTTAAAGGTATTGACGAGACCTTTCGAAAGATAACCATCTTGAAAATCCCCCCCCCCCCTCCCAGTGGGGAACCGATAACCCCAAATGCACAAAATTTTTTTCCTAGTTAACTACTACTGTTATCAATAATTCATATTAATTTTACAATCACAAGTTTAAAATAACTCTCATTCTGCACATTTATACGAAATTTTGTCCTATACTGCCATGTTAAAAGTTTACAAAAAATGCGATCACAGCGCCACCTGTTGAGAGATTGATCCCCAAATCTAATCAGCAGCAGTTTATATCAGGGTCCAACTAAATACCCAGTTTGGTTAAATTTCATTCATAGGTTCGTGAGATACAGTCGACTCAAAATTCATGATACACACTCACAGACAGACAGACACTTTCTAAAAACTATCAATTCGTGTTCAGGACATCCCCAAAGTGTAAATCCATCAAAAAACGGAGGTCGAAAATTTTCACGAATCCAATAATTTCTCTATATTACATATAGAAGAAAGTAAAAATTCAGAAGAAACACAGAGAGTCTTGATTATTTAATTTTAACCGAGAGCTATTGTGATTTTACAGAGACTTTCAATAAATATTTTAGTAAATTTACAGAAATTTTTTTACAGTGTAACCAGTGTCATCGTGTGAGTGACGTTTCGGTCATCTCCATATGTGTGGTTAGAAACAGTCTGTTATCATGGAAAGTTCATTCGTCTGATTGACTGTTGGAATGCCGTCATACCTACGTTGTTCTATAAAAAAGGCGAACCAACCAATAAGATAAATACATATTCCATTACAAATCACTGTTTCCAGCCACTCGCATAGGGATGACCAAAAACGTCATTCACGCGTCGCCACTGAGTGTAACGCAGTGGTTCTCAAACTTCCTGAAGTCGGGGCGCATTTAAAATCCTACAAATATGTATAAGTGCACTTTATACAAATTTCTAGAAAATAAATATGCTATAATCATTAAATTATGTATTTAAAAGACAAATTCTCATTTCTTTGCCAATACATAGAAGAATTCCCCTCTATTTAAACTTAATTGTGTCGAAGGTAGAAAATACTAAGTCACACAATAGGACATTAAAAAACATTTTTATTAGCTATCCAAGTCGTTTGAAATTTTGTTTTATTGCAGATACTTAATTTTTGTTCACTTTCAGAAAAGGATAGTTCAATATCACGCGCCTTTTTACTTTCTTCTATATGTAATATAGAGAAAGTATTGGATTCGCGAAAAGTTTCGACCTCCGTTTTTAATGAATTTACACGTTTTGGGAGGTCCTGAACACGAAATGATAGTTTTTAGAAAATGTCTGTCTGTCTGTGTGTATCACGATTTTATCACTTATCACGAACCATTGAATGAAATTTAACCAAACTTGGTATTTAGTTGCACCCTGACATAAACTGGTGCTGATTCGATTTGGGGATTAATCGCTCAACAGGTGGCGCTGTGATCGCATATTTTCTAAATTTTTAACATGGCAGTATAGGACAAAATTTCGTATAAATGTACATAATGAGAGTTATTTTAAACTCGTGATTTTAAAATTAATATGAATTATTGATAACAGTAGTAGTTAACTAGGAAAAAAATTATGTGCTTGTGATGGCATCGGTGGGGATCCCAGGTGGGGGGGGGGTAAAGTTTCAAGATGGGTATCTTTCGAAAGGTCTCGTCAATACCTTTGATACGAATGGTTGAACTATAAAAGACTAACAAAACTAACAAAGTTATGGATTTTTTTTACTTTTAACAAAAAAAAAAAAAAAAAAAAAAAAAAAATTTTTTTTTTTTTTTTTTTTTTTTTTAAATATTGTTACTGAGTGAATTTGTATAGGAATATATAGAAGAAAGTCTTGTGGTGGCTACAACATACTAGTTGAGAAATGAAAGCATTATATTTAGGAGCATCAGAAAGGAAGATTTTTTATGGTTACTTACGAAAATTGGTTTACAAATGGTAGCACTGGAAATAGACGTAAGGCATGAGCAGTACAAAATTATCTTCATCGCTGTCGACATCTGTTCAACAAAAGAAAAAATAATAATTATTTCAATTCTGTTTTAGAACAAATCGCGATATTCCAAACTGTATTCATGGATAATGCAGTTTAAAAAGTAACACGGAGGGCAAAAAAAAAGGGCGCCATATTAAACAAATAATAAAAGAAAATTTACAAAGAACAAAAGTTGGCTATAATATGAAAACCCAGAGTATATTCAAGATTACATAACATAAATGCAGATTAACAGAAGATAAATGTACAAAATAAATACAACAAATAAATAGATAAAAGCGCTTATTTAACCCGTTAACGCCCGAATTAATTTTTCAAAATATTATTAGCTGATTATTTTACTTCTAAATTAATATAGACAACTTACAGTAAAATATATTAACTTAAGCAATTCTTCTAATAGTTTTAAATTTAAAGCCTATCCTCATTTATTGACGTTTAGTGTTCTAGCGAGAAAACTTCGAGATAACAGATTAATTTCCTATTATAGGTTGACAAAGATCTCGAAAATAAAGTATTATAATATATATTATTATTCAACTTGATTTAAGTTAGCATACCTGCGCAAAAAGCAAATATATGGCGACGAATGAAAAATCATAAAATGACTATCCAAATTATGAAATAAAAATTAATAGTAGGCACATAACAACTTTCAGGGATCATTTAGAGTGACGCTATAAACTGTCATTAAAAAGCAAGCAGAAATCATTCCAAGAAACCACAAAAAATATATGTGCCATTTTATCAGCTGTCCTCAAATGAAGACACTGGGCGCTAACGGGTTAAACGTGTCTTGTTCTATAGTTTTGAAAGTTCTACAATAGATGTAGATTTCCTTCAACATTAGTTATTTACAATATTTAATTTTTTTCCATAGCATTGTTAGTAATATTTTTTTTTTTCTGACACCACTTTTTTTATACAGTAATTTTTTCCAATATGTAATTACGATTAAATAAGTGTGTTGGTGTTTGAGAATAAGACTAGCGACCCTCAGTAGATAGAGACTGGACATTGAACAAAAATGGCGGACATTCGTTCAATGACCACTCGATCCCTTTAGTGTAATTATCCCATATAACAGCCTGAACAAACAGGGTGGATCGGCCGGCGGGTCAATGTCCATTCTGAGTAAGACCAAGTGACTGCACTAGGGTTCCAGGCCAAAGGGGGAGTTCCCTCCGTGGAAGTCTTTCTAAGGGATCGCCCGTATTCACACAAGTTTCGCAGAAAAACACGGAAAACTCCGAACGATTTGGTCACCTGGAATCGAACCCGGCACCTCACGTGTACCAGCTTTAAGAGCAGAACCTCTCGGTCACTGGTGGGGCACGAATAAATAAGAAGACAATTGCTATTCATATAAAGTAGTAACGTAAAAAGGGATATTAAGGGGAGGGGGTATAAAAAGGATATTAAGGGGACTTGGCACTACTGAAAATTTCATATAAAAGTTTATATTTCGATTTAATATTTATGAATTAAATTCTATTAGGTTCGTTTATATATATATATATATATTCAATCAACAATTCTGATGGTTTTTGATATATTTTTTGCACATTTGAAATCTTTAAATTGCGTTTTCTCAGTTTGCATTTCTTCATGAATTCGTCATCTTTACAATGCTTAAATTTATACAGATATTTAAGAAAAGACTCTTTTTTTCGATGTTTAATAGAACCTACCTAAAAGAATTAGAGATAAATTTTGTAATATCTTTAAAATAAAAAAAAATATAAAAGATAAAAATTTAATAAAAACCATGCTACTTTTTGCAAATTTTTAAACAAACATACACTTTTTAATTTTTACTTTCCGAACATACATATGTAAGGAAAGTATTGCAATCGTGTCAAAAATCCGAATTTCAGATTTTGCTGTTTCTATACGTTTTGAGGTCGACTGAGTCCGTTTTCACAATTTTTACGATGATGTATGTATGTGTGCATGTATGTGTGTATGTGTGTGAGTGAACACGCTAGCGTCTGAACGCTTCGCTCGAATGAGCTGAAAGTTGGTACGTATATGTTGTAAGTCACCGCAGAACGAACCCTATAGATTTTGGTGAATCTAGCACTTATAGTTTTTTTTACAGGGACACCAAGAAAAATTCTTTATCATTATGGCCTATGGGACCAAAATCTTAAAAGTGCGGTAGCGTCTAAACGCCTTATTAAACTGCGCAAAAAAATTATACACATGTTATAAGTCACAGTGTCACGATCTGTATAGGTTTTGGTGAATCTAGCACTTCTAGTTTTTTTTACAGGGTCACAACAAATAATTCTGTATCATTATGGCTATATGTGGGGTGAAAATATTTAAAGCTCGATAGCATCTAAATGCCTCACCTGTTTGAGTTGAAAATTTATATACATGTTTTAGGTCACTATCATACAAACTGTATAGAGTTTGGTGATTGTAGCATTTACAGAGTTTTACAGGGACACAAATAAAAATTGTTTATCACTATGATCTATAGGCTACTCAAATTATTTAAAGTGTGACAGCGACTAACCACCTTATTCAAATGAACTGAAAAATTATATACATTTTATACGTCACTGTCACACGAACATTATGAACTTTAGAGAATGTAGCACTTTATGATTCTTTTTACAGGGACAAAATGCAAATTTCTTTATCATTGTGGCATATGGGTTCAAACTTTAAAGTGCGATAGCGTCTAAATGACTTATCTGATGGAGCTGAAAATTTATATAAAAATATTATAAGTCACTGTTGCACTAACTATAAGTATTTTGGTGATTTACAGGGACACAACGGAAAAATCTTTATTTATCATATTGATCTATGGGCTCAAAGTTCAGTAGCGTTAAATTAAACATCATGTACTACCAGGTTGTCCCTAAAGTTCTGCACCATACAAGCGTCGAAATAAAAAGCAATGGTATCAGAAACACAAAGTATTTTATTCAGCAAAATACAGGCCATTGTGATTCAGGACAGCTAGCCATCGTTGTGCCAAAAGTTCAATTTGGTGATGATACCAGGAGGCAGGTTTCGAATCGAAAAACTGTTGACAAGCGTGTTTCACCTCGTCATAGTCATTGAATTGTTTACCACAGAGGAAGTGCGTCATGGAACGAAACAAACCGTAGTCGGATGGGGCAACATCAGGGCTATAAGCAGGATGCGGAAGAACCTCCATGCAATCGAGTTCCGCGAGTTTCGCTTGCACTTTTCTGGAGCGATGAGCTGGTGCGTTGTCATGTTGCAGCAATACTCTCTTTCTGTTTGTCAGAGCGGGGTATTTCTGCACAAGTACAGCGTGAACACGCTCCAGTTGTTCGGCATAGAGGTCCCCTGTGACGGCACGGCCCTCAGGAACCAATTCGAAGTGAAGAATGCCATGGATATTCCACCAAACACACAGCATGACCTTTTTGCCGAATCTGTCTTGTTTCGCCTGGGCCTGGGTATCTTGACCTCGTTTTGCCCACTGTTTGCGATTGTCTGGATTGCGGAGAAACACCCACTTCTCATCCCCAGTAACGATGCGTTTCCAGAACCGATCATCCCTTGGGTTTTTCAAAAGTTCTTGACAGAGTTTCACTCTGTTCTCGGCCTGCAGTTGTGTCAGCTCATGTGGACTTTGTCTCGGTCGCTTATTACTGAAGTCCTGTTCAAGGAGCCTCCGGTGCACTGTATTTTTGGATACCCCTAACCTGTGGGCTATCACACGTGTGCTGGTTTGAGGTTCGGCCATGACAGCAGCTGCTACAGCGGTCCCAACATCCAATTTTGGCCGTCCACTTCGAGGCTGCTCTTCCAGGCTCAAATCGCCAGACGAAAAACGTTTGAACCACCGGGATGCTGTCGATCGATTGATCGTATCAGGTCCTTCAACTGCACAGATTTCCTCGCTAGCCGCTTTCGCACTTAGGCCTTTTTTCCATAGAAAACGAAGCACGGCACGTGTCGCGGTTTTTGAATCACACATCTTTCACGATTTCACACTACTACTACGGACGCTATTCTTCTCAATGAGCATACACACTATTCTATTACCTCTACCTGTTCACCTGGCGGCACTTTTTAGCGCATGCGCATCTTACTCTGTCGTCCGATCCACGTCGAAATCTGCATACCATTGATGGTGCAGAACTTTAGGGACAACCTGGTATATGGAGAAAAATACTCAAACATCCTATTATAATTTTTTTTTTTGTTTATTTAACAACTCCTCTTACCTATACTTTATCTACAAAACCGTTAATTACTCAATGTTCGGTAAGTCGAGTGGGGTTTGTTCACTCCAGATTTTTTTTTTTTTTTTTTTTTTTTTCTCAAGAACTAACAAGGATGAAAGAAAGAGTTCTGCTTTTTCTGCCACCAGTATTTCTATACAGAAATTTTTAGCATATATTTTTAGTTTTTTCGTGTTTTATAGGAAAATACCGGTGGCAAAAAAAAAAATAAAAAAAAAAAAATAAATAATAATAATAATAATAATAAATAAAAAAGCGGAACTCTTTCATTTCTGAACTAATCAATAAATTTTAAAATCTATCCGTAATTCTTTAAGTAAGTTCTATTAAACATCCAAAAATAATATCAAGGCTTTTCTTAAATATCTGTGAAAGTTTTAGCTTTTTGAAGATTAAGAATTGATAAAAAAAAAAAATGCAAACTGAGAAAACGCAATATTTCAAACCTGTATATATATATATATATATATATATATATATATATATATATATATATATAAGATATTATAATATATGTTTTTAGTCAAATAAAAGTTGAAAATATGTAACAAAAATAACAAAAGATAAACTTACATGAAAATTAATAAATGTGAAAACTTATTACAAAGACATAAATTAAATGATTTAAACTGTCAAAAATGCCCCGTATGACTTGACACATACGCGTCTTGAGACATTATATATATAATAAAAAACTATAAAAATTGTTGCATGAACATATACTTTATTGAACAAACATAATATAGCTCGATACATGCCAAAGGTGCTAAATTCCCTTAATACTATTACGGAATAGATTAAAGAAATTGGCAGCTCGGAGAATGTAATTAATTTTTGCAAATTATTTTAGTCCCTTCAGTCAAATCCAGTTACATTCATTTATTCAGAGTCAAATTAATTTGCTTTCTAAAAACAATTATTTCCAAAAAACAATTACATTAAGAAAAACTGGTATAGTTACTCTGTTTTCTGATTAATCTATAACTTATCTAAATTTATCAAGTTTTAGATTATTTTTTAAGTCAGTGAAATGAGTGTATAAAAAGAATTCAAGTTGCTTAAATTACATAAAACTTCTCATTCTTTCAGTTGTCGTTAAAATACTTTCAGAATAGTGTAATTTGCTTAAACTAAAATTTCGTTTCCTTTTGATAGGATGAAATTTCAACTCCTCATAATGTAGTTAAATTGCTGCGGCAGAGCCATTTAATCCATTTAAATTTTACGAAATTTCCGACTATTCCCGAAAGTAAATTATCTCCAGAGCAACGCCACTTTTCTAACTTTATTCCTTTAAAATGGAAGTCAAAGTTTCGAAATATTTTATCTTTTCGATGCAATAAAATAAATATTGTATAATGTTTTCAAATTTGTTAAAGTATAGGCTCGGAACAATACACATTTTCAGTGATTCAAAATAAGAAATATACATATGTACAAGATTCTCAAGTTTATCTATTTAAAAGGAAGACCAATTCTTTTAACAGTCTATCAAAGAAAACTATTTTGAGCATATTGTTCTTAAAGCAAAGAATTTTGTCTATAAATGAGCAAAATTTATTTATTTATTTTATTTTATTTTATTTATTTATTTTTTTTGGGGGTGGGGGGGTGGGGGAGGGAAATTAAATACTGTTGATTAGCCGTAATGAATAATTAAAATTTGATTTTAGGAGAAACTAGCATCTTATTTTATTTCAGATTTTTATGAAATTTATGAGAAATAATGTCTTAGTTAATACGTAATACCATATATTTAGGGCCCACTAGCGGCCGAGAGGTTCTGTCCTCCAATCTGGCAGACGAAAGGTGCCAGGTTCGATCTCAGGTCGCGCTTATCGGCCTAGCTGTTCGGACTTTTCCGTGGTTTCCTCCAAAACTTGCTTAAATACGAGCTAGGACCCCTTAGAAAGACCCCCCACGGAGGGCATCCGCCCTCAGGCTTAGGGCTCTTAGTGCAGTCAATTGGCCTTGATCGCAGTGTTGGGCATAATTGATTAAAAAGTAATTGAATTACAATTATATAATAGTTATAATTATTTTAATGTCAATCGATTAACAAGTAATTGATTACAAATAAATTGAAGTATTACTAATAAATTGAGTAAGTAATTCAATTTATTTGTAATCAATTACTTGTTAATTGATTGACAATAAAATAATTATAATTGTAATTTAATTGTAATTCAATTACTTTTTAATCAATTATGCCCAATACTGCTTGATCCTAACACAACACGCACACCATATATAGATGTAGAAAAGGAATATAAAAGAACATTTTTTAAACTAGCCTCATATTTGAAAAATAAAATAAAATAAATAAATAAAATATTTGTTTGTGTTTATTTTTAAATAATATGAAGCATCAAATAACAGTGTAATCCCAAAACTTTTGTTTATAGAAATTGACAGCATAATTGCTAACACACTTGCATAGAGAATAATAATGAAAAAAAAAAAAAAAAAAAAAAAAAGAAGAAGAAGACCGTGTAAAAATTCCAGTAGATAGTTATGGTTATGGAAATACATATGTGAATAAAAATTAGTTTCATCTAAACCGAAATTAAAAAATTATTCAAAACTCATTGGATTCACTTATTGGGGTAATATAAATCAATAAAGTTCCTATTGAAACCAAACCAAGCTTAAATTAGAAAGCGTGGTCGAAAACATGGGGTTGAGTGCAAATTTTGTGCAACAACCCCTTATGGGGGAAGTTAAGAATCTAGAACTTTTAGCTATTTCTATAAAAACCAACGAAACAAAGGCAGGTTGCAAGTAGCGCAAAGGTAGAGTGTTTTCTTTGTGTAAGGAAGGCCTTGAGTTCATTCCCCACGACGGTCAAATTTCGAATTTTTTTTTATTTAAAATTGAAAAAAAAATTAATTAATTAAAAAAAATTAATAATTTAAGGGGAAATAATTTTACATTACATTTACATGGACATTCAAAAAGTGAGTTACACTTGTTCTCCTACAGATTATAAAACAAGAACAAAGCTTGTGCAATCGATAACTGAGTTATACGGCTACTAGAGGTAGCAATTTCATTGGAATAATTATAACCGTCGCTGCGTAGTACGAGAGAAAAATGGCGTGTCAGTTGGAAACTTGCTCCATCCTTGAGGGATATGAAACAGTACGTTTTTTCTGGGCAAAACGTTGTATGAGTACGGAGATTTATTGTAAAATATCGGCAGTGTGTAGGCTTCATCCAATATCACTTTCTGCCACTGCGAAATAGTGCCAGCGAAGACGGTGGCACAGATTTAACCGATGCGGAAAATCCAAGGAAGGCCAACAATGGTGAGCACATCAGAAATGGTGCAGTGTGTGCAAGACATTATTTTGAACAAATGTAGAGTGAGCGTCGTAGTCGTACACATTGCACAGGAATTGGGAATATCTGTTGACTGTGCTCATTTCATCGTCTGTCACAAGCTCGAACACCGAGTCACCAGTCCAGTTCTATGCTGGTTCCAGAACCAAGGAGTGAGTTTCTAGCGATTAGAGCAACTTTTTGACAAAAGCCAGCAATGACCAGGATATTGTAAAGGAAAATATTTTGTTGCGCGCGTGTCATATTGTATTGTAACGCACTTCTCAATAAAGTGTTTTTTGACCTACACACTGTTCTAGTGTAACTTACTTTTGAAAGCCTCCGTAGATAAAATTTCGTTCATGAATTGTGCTAGCATTTTATGTAATTTTTTAATTAGTATTTTTATCGATGTCTAACAGCAAGTGTTAATCGTATGCTTTTAATTGCATTATTTATTATTCAAGAAATTTTTCGCGTGAAAAATACTGAATGGACAACAATTGTTTTTCTCAACCATTCGACGCCACATTTAATTCTCATTTCAAATATTTTAACAACTATAATAAATATATAATAAACAACTGCCAAAATTTGTATTCTTGGAGGAATTGACAATAAGATTGAGCACAACGGCAAATTTTTTTCAAAATTTTCACTAATTATAATCAATTTATAGCACAAAAATTTCGAAATTTGGGCAAATATGAAATTTACAAATCTAGTTATGTCGACTAAAAGCTAAATATTTTCTAAAACTTTCGTGATAACGATATTTAAAGGTGAACAAGATTATAATGCAATTAATTTTCAATTTTCTTTTATATCTTGTGCTCCTTGTGAAAAATGCTTATGCTTTCATTAATTTTCTATTTCTAATAATAATCACTAATAAACTAGAAATTAAATTTGTAAATTTAAGCATGATTTTCTTCTTTATAATTAAATGAAAATAAATTTTTAATTTTATGCTTAATACGCGCACCTGTCTTCATAATGAAAGTAACTTTAACATTAGTTATTTCAATAGAACAGAAAGCACTTTTACTAAATTCTAGAAATTATAATGCTTAATCTAATTTTTCAAATAATCTGCAATACACGTGATATGCCTTTATAAAGAAGACATTATACAATAGAATTTTTATTTATATTTACAATTAGAATATTAGTTAAAATGGTTTTAATTGCCGACATAAAATAAAAGTATTGCGATGAATTAAAAAAAAAAAAAAAAAAAATCTGGTGTGACGCCACTCGACTTTCCGAACATTGAGTAATTAACTGTTTTGTAGATAAAGTAAAGAAAGAGGAGTTGTTAAACAAACAAAAGAGAGAAAACCATAATAGAGTGTTTGAGTATTTTTCTCCATATATTACACGATGTTTTATTGAACACTACTGAACTTTGAGCCCATAGATCATAATGATAAAGAATTTTTCGTCGTGTCCCTGTAAACACCTATAAATGCTAGATTCACCAAAATGCTTATAGTTAGTGCAACAGTGATTTATAATATTCATATAAATGTTCAGATCAATTGAATAAGGTGTTTAGATACTATCGCACTTTTAAAAATTTGGTCCCATCGGCCATAATGTTAAAGAATTTTTCTTTGTGTCCCTGTAAAAAAACTGTAAGTGCTAGATTCCCCAAAATCTATACAGTTGGTGCAACTGTGACCTATAACTTGTGTACAAATTTTTTGCTCAGATTAATAAGGCGTTTAGACGCTATCACACTTTTAAAAATTTGGCCCTATAGGCATAATGATAAAGAATTTTTCTTTGTGTCCCTGTAAAAAATAAACTATAAGTGTTAGATTCACCAAAATCAATAGGGTTCGTACTATGGTGACTTACAATATTCGTACCAACTTTCAGCTTATTCGAACAAAGCGTTTAGACGTTAGCGTGTTCACTCACAGACATACACACATACATACACACATACATACACACACACACACACACATACATACATCATCGCAAAAATAGTGAAAACGGACTCAGGGGACCTCGAAACGTATAGAAACATCGAAATATCAAATTTGGATTTTTGACATGATTACAATACTTTCCTCAATACAGTGTTCGGAAAGTAAATATATATGTATGGTAAAGAAAAAAAAAAGTGTCTTACCTTATGAGCTTGCATGGTTTTTATACAAACCATAAATCGCTTACAAGCTTCGGCAACTGTTATCTGACCGATTATTTGAAAAATGAATGGCGATTTTATATATACCATTGTTAATTAAAAAAAAAAAAATAAAGAAAGAAAAGGAATTTGATTTAGAAATTTATCGTCCAACTGAAACGCGTTCTATTTATTTCAAATGCACCTATAAGCTTACTCAGAAATAAATTGAATTTACTTTTGATTAAAAAAAAATCTTATTATATGTACAATCATAGGAGAAGTAGTTTGTATCTAATACTTCCATTGATAAAATATTATGTCGAATGTGGTTTACCGCCTGGTATTTTCTTATTACATACAAAACTTTCTTAATTCGATTTATTATTGAAAAATGGTTCTGATTACGCAATTATTTACGTTCTGGGTTTTGCCCATAGAAAATGCTCTGCTTCTCGTGTTATAATTAAAAGTAAAATGGGTTAATTTTTGCTTTATATTTCAGCATAATGTATACAATTACTGATGGAGAATGTGGAAATAATGTGTGCCTATTGGTTTTCAATTACGTAATGAAATAAAATCCATAAAATCAAAAGAACTTCTTAATATTTAAATATCACACTAGGCTACTTCATAAACATAACTTTCTTTTAGTTACTCAATATTTGTTTATTTTGAAGAAATGTTAATCACACCTAACAATCTTTTGTTAAAATATTGGTCAGCCCCTCCCTCAAAAAAAAAAAAAAAAAAAAAAATCCAATTTATAATACACATAAATTAATTCTATTAAAGACGAATTCGAAACTATGACATATTCAAGTTAAACTCTTAGAAATGATCATTACCATGGGTCACAGCCTTCTATATTTTGAATAAAACTGTCTTTTAACAATATATTTTTGTTTAATTAATCGCCGAATTTCTGCAATCAAACAGAAAGAAAATTGATAAAAATTGGTGTGGTATTCAAAGTAATAAATATAAATCTTCGTATAAACACCATAAATTCAAAAAAAGAAAAAAAAAAAAAAAAAAAAAAAAAAAACTTTTGGAACGAAATAATACCATGACCTTTCGTCAGGCGAACTATGTAGGCACGAATGCAGCAAACAAAGTGGTATCACACGCAATCGAGATTAATGACGAAATAAAATAAATAAAACGGAAAATCAATATAAATACTGCTGTGGCAAGAATAACAAAAAGAAAGAGGAAAAAATATTATTTATAAATAAATAGAAGTGACTACAAGGGAAACTAGTATGTTGTGGCCACCACAAGACTTTCTTCTATATTTTCCCATACATATTCAATTAGTAACAATATAAAAAAAAAATTACGATTTTTTTTTTTTTTTGTTGTTGTTAAAAGTAAAAAAAATCTATAACTTTGTTTTAAATTATCACAGATTTATAGTTCAACCATTCGTTTTAAAGGTATTGACGAGATCTTTTGAATGATACCCATCTTCAAAAACCCCCAGGGGGGGAAGCGATGCCCCCCATGCACAAAATTTTTTTCCTAGTTACGTACTACTAATATCAATAATTCATATTAATTTTACAATCACAAGTGTAAAATAACTCTTATTACGCACATTTATACGAATTTTTGTCCTATACTTCCATGTTAAAAATTTAGATAAAATGCTATCACAGCGCCACCTGTTGAGCTATTGATCCCCAAATATAATCAGCAGCAGTTTATGTCGGGGACCAAGTAAATACCAAGTTTGTTAAATTTCGCTTAAAAAAAAAAAAAAAAAAAAAAAAAAAAAAACGATTTTTTTTCTGTTTTTTTTCGTTAAAAGTAAAAAAAATCGATAACTTTGTTTTAAATTATCACAGATTTATGGTTCAACCATTCGTTTTAAAGGTATTGACGAGACCTTTCGAAAGATACCCATATTGAAACTTTGCCCCCCCGGGGGGGAACCGATGCCCCCACATGCACACAAATTTTTTCCTAGTTAACTACTACTATTATCAACGAGATCTTTCGAAAGATACCCATTGTGAAAATTTACCCCCCCTGGGGGGATATTTCCCCCGTAGGGGGGGAAGCGATGCCCCCCCCCCCATGCACAAAATTTTTTTCCTAGTTACATACTACTATTATCAATAATTCATATTAATTTCACAATCACAAGTTTAAAATAACTCTTATTATGCACATTTATACGAATTTTTGTCCTATACTGCCATGTTTAAAATTTAGATAAAATGCTATCACAGCGCCACCTGTTGAGCTATTGATCCCCAAATATAATCAGCATCAGTTTATGTCGGGGACCAAGTAAATACCAAGTTTAGTAAAATTTCGTTAAAAAAAAAAAAAAAAAAAAAAAAAAAAAAAAAAAAAAAAATCGTATTTTTTCGTTAAAAGTAAAAAAATCGATAACTTTGTTTTAAATTATCACAGATTTATGGTTCAACCATTCGTTTTAAAGGTATTGACGAGACCTTTCGAAAGATACCCATATTGAAACTTTGCCCCCCCGGGGAGGGAACCGATGCCCCCACATGCACACAAATTTTTTCCTAGTTAACTACTACTATTATCAACGAGATCTTTCGAAAGATACCCATTGTGAAAATTTACCCCCCCTGGGGGGATATTTCCCCCCTAGGGGGGGAAGCGATGCCCCCCCCCCATGCACAAAATTTTTTCCCTAGTTACATACTACTATTATCAATAATTCATATTAATTTCACAATCACAAGTTTAAAATAACTCTTATTATGCACATTTATACGAATTTTTGTCCTATACTGCCATGTTAAAAATTTAGATAAAATGCTATCACAGCGCCACCTGTTGAGCTATTGATCCCCAAATATAATCAGCATCAGTTTATGTCGGGGACCAAGTAAATACCAAGTTTGGTAAAATTTCGTTAAAAAAAAAAAAAAAAAAAAAAAAAATCGTATTTTTTCGTTAAAAGTTAAAAAATTGATAACTTTGTTTTAAATTATCACAGATTTATGGTTCAACCATTCGTTTTAAAGGTATTGACGAGACCTTTCGAAAGATACCCATCTTGAAACTTTGCCCCCCCCCCCGGGTGGGTACTTACACAAAAATTTTTTCCTAGTTAACTACTACTATTATCAATAATTCATATTAATTTTACAATCACAAGTTTAAAATAACTCTCATTATGCCCATTTACACGGAATTTTGTCCTATGCTGCCATGTTAAAAATTTGCATAAAATGCGATCACAGCGCCACCTGTTGAGCTATTGATCCCCAAATCAAAGCAGCACCAGTTTATGTCAGGGTGCAACTAAATACCAAGTTTGGTTAAATTTCATTCATTGGTTTGTGAGATACAGTGTCCACAAAAATCGTGATACACACAGACACACAGACATTTTCTAAAAACTATCAATTCGTGTTCAGGATATTCCGAAACGTGTAAATCCATCAAAAACGGACCTCGAAAATTTTGACGAATCCAATAGTTTCTCTATATTACATATAGAAGAAAGTAGAAATAACTACAGAAAAAAGAAAGGAAATTAAAAGCAACTAGCAAGAGAAAGCTATGTCGGCGTTAAAGAGATATCTCTGACAAGACTTTTCGAGTTTTTAATAATATAAAAAGTTTCATGGAAAAAAAAAACTTGGAAAAAAAATTGTTCTTTTTTTTTTTTTTTTTTAATATTGTTACTGATTGAATATGTATAGGAAAATATAGAAGAAAGTCTTGTGGTGGGCACAACATACTAGTTTTCTTTCTTTTTGTCAATCTCCCCTCCTTTCTTTTTTGTAATTTTCCTCTTTTTACTTTCTTCTATATGTAATATAGAGAAAGTATTGGATTCGCGAAAATTTTCGACCTCCGTTTTTTGACGGATCTACACGTTTTGGGATGTCCTGAACACGAATTGATAGTTTAAAAAAAATGTCTGTCTGTGTGTCTGTGTGTCTGTCTGTCTGTGGTTTCGTGTTTTCACCATATCTCACGAACCAATGAATGAAATTCAACCAAACTTTGTATATAGTTGGACCCTGGCGGGGCATTGTGCTGATTAGATTTGGGGATCAATAGCCCAGCAGGTGGCGCTGTGATCGCATTTTATGTAAATTTTTAACATGGCAGTATAGGGCAAATTTTCGTAATTTTCACCGTATCTCACGAACCAATGAATGAAATTCAACCAAACTTGGTATATAGTTGGAACCTGACGGGGCATGGTGCTGATTAGATTTGGGGATCAATCGTCCAGCAGGTGGCGCTGTGATCGCATTTTATGCAAACTTTTAACATGGCAGTATAGGACAAAATTTCGTATAAATGTACATAATGAGCGTTATTGTAAACTTGTGATTGTAAAATTAATATGAATTATTGATAATAGTAGTAGTTAACTACGAAAAGAAATTTGTGCATGTGGAGGCACCGGTTCCCTCCCTGGGGGGGGGGGGGAATTTTCAAGATAGGTATCTTTCGAAAGATCTCATCAATACCTTTAAAACGAATGGTTGAACTATAAATCTGTGATAATTTGAAACAAAGTTATCGATTTTTTTTACTTTTAACAAAAGAAAAACAGAAAAAAAAACTCTTTTTTTTTTTTTTTTTTTTTTTTTTTTTTAACGAAATTTAACCAAACTTGGTATTTAGTTGTTCCCCGACATAAACTGGTGCTGATTACATTTGGGGATCAATAGCTCAACAGGTGGCGCTGTGATCGCATTTTTTCTAAATTTTTAACATGGCAGTATAGGACAAAATTTCGTATAAATGTACATAATGAGAGTTATTTTTAACTTGTGATTGTAAAATAATATGAGTTATTGATAATAGTAATAGTTATCTAGGAAAAAATTTCTGTGCAAGTGGGGGCATCGCTTTGGTGGGTAAATTTTCAAGATGGGTATCTTTCGAAAGATCTCGTCAATACCTTTAAAACGAATGGTTGAACTATAAATCTGTGATAATTTAAAACAAAGTTATCGATTTTTTTTACTTTTAACAAAAAACAAAAAAAAAAAAAAACTTTTTTTTTTAAAATATTGTTACTGGTTGAATTTGTATTACTTTTAACAAAAAAAGAACTTTGAAAAAAAATCGTGATTTTTTTTTTTAAATATTGTTACTGATTGAATATGTATATAGGAAAATATAGAAGAGAGTCTTGTGGTGGCCACAACATTCTAGTTCTATAATTACTTCTATTTATTTAAATACTAGCAGGCTTTGCCCGCTTTGTTGGTCATTATATTTAAGTAAATAAATAAATAATAATAATAATGAACGAATGCCAATTTTTTACGTCACGTATTTAAAAAAAAAAAACATGAAATTGCTCTGTACCTTATTTCGTGTACCCGTTGCCTACGACAGTATTTACCTCCAAGCACTATCGCGTTCCACACGTAGCGGATTTCCATTACCTGCGGCAACTGAAATCTCTGTCTTATCCGGACGCTTCAATTTAGGTATTTATCGGACGACATATGCATGATGCTGCTATTATTTAATAATTACGCTTTTATAGAAGGCTATATCTCAGCATCTGTTAAATATTTTAATTTTGGCACCATGCATTAGCAAGACTCAGTAACACTATTTTTCATGCTTTTGCTCTGCAAAAATAAAATTATAAGTGCAATAAATTTATAATTTTATTATTATCAATTAGGTAATAAAAAATTATACATAAACGTAATTGCTATAAATTTTAATTAAATTTAAATCTAATAAGTTTACTCCTTTTTACTATAATATCACTAGATCAACTAGATAATAAAAAATTATACATAAACGTAACTGTTGTAAATTTTAATAAAATTAAAAATTTAATAAGTTTATTCCTTTTTACTATAACATCACTTGATCCACATAAATACAATAAACATTATAACTACCAATTGCTCCGTTTTACCCGGGAGACCTCATACCAGAAATTTTGTACGAAAATTTTCAATTTATTTAATCGTAGAAAATAAGCATGAAAAATTTCTTTTTACTTTCCGAACACTATAGTGAGGAAAGTATTGTAATCATGTCAAAAATCCGAATTCGAGATTTTGATGTTTCTATACGTTTTGAGGTCCCCTGAGTCCGTTTTCACTATTTTTACGATGATGTATGTATGTGTGTGTGTATGTGTGTATGTGTGTATGTGTGTATGTCTGTGGGTGAACACGCTAGCGTCTAAACGCTTCGTTCGATTAACCTGAAAGTTGGTACGCATATTGTAAGTCACCATAGTACGAACCCTATAGATTTTGGTGAATCTAGCACTTATAGTTTTTTTACAGGGACACAAAGAAAAATTCTTTATCATTATGGCCTATGGGAGCAAAATCTTAAAAGTGCGATAGCATCTAAACGCCTTATTCAATTGAGCAAAAATTTTATACACATATTATAGATCACAAATACTTAATCTGTATAGATTTTGGAGAATCTAGCACTTATAGTTTTTTTACAGGGACACAAAGAAAAATTCTTTATCATTATGCCTATAGGGCCAAATTTTTAAAAATGTGATAGTGTCTAAACGCCTTATTAATCCGAGCAAAAAAATTGTACACATGTTATAGATCACAGTTGAACTAACTGTATAGATTTTGGTGAATCTAGCACTTACAGTTTTTTTACAGGGACACAAAGAAAAATTCTTTATCATTATGGCCTATGGGACTAAATTTTTAAAAGTACGATAGCATCTAAACGTCTTATTGAATTCAGCTGAAAATTTATATGAGTATTATAAATCACTGTTGCACTAACTATAAGCATTTTGGTGAATCTAACATTTATAGGTTTTTACAGGTACACAACGAAAATTTCTTTGTCATTATGATCTATGGGCTCAAAGTTCAGTAGCGTTAAATAAAACAACGTGTAATAGATGGAGAAAAATACTCAAACACTCTATTATGGTTTTCTCTCTTTTGTTTGTTTAACAACTACTCTTTCTTTACTTTATCTACAAAACTGTTAATTACTCAATGTTCGGAAAGTCGAGTGGAGTCACTCCAGATTTTTTTAAAAAATGGTGCTAAATCTAATTTAAAATTTCGAAATGTTGGCAGCTATGATATATATATGTTACGGTGAAATACCGAAATCTGGAGAATGTCGACTTTCACCGGTGAATGTCAACAAACACATAGTTGCTTGGTGTATGTCCGAAATATTTGCTAAATACCCTTATTTCTGACTTACACTAGTAAATGTCGACATCACCATGCACTAATGGTGAATGTTGAACAGGTCCGAGATGTATATTTTCTTCTCCATAATTCAGTCGCGATAAATTTTTCGCCTCTCTTTCTGAGAGGAATGACTAAGAACTGAAAACACACAGACCACAGTACATTCAAAATGAGAAAGGAAAATAATAGAAGTTAAAAACTTACTTAATTATACAGTACATTCAAAATGAGAAAGGAAAATAATAGAAGTTAAAAACTTACTTAATTATACAGTACGTTCTAAATGAGAAAATAAAATAATAGTAATAAAAAACTTACTAAATTATGTGATTCAAATCTTATTTATTGCAACAACTGAAAGTATTATGACGCTTTGAATTGCACAAGAGGCCCTTGCTTTTACAACTGCATTTATTTGTGGAACACTTCTTTTTGCAATGACAGCGTTTATAGCCTTGCCCACCGCTTCTCGAATTAGCTGCAGCTGCTTCTCTCAGCGAAATTTCTTGAAAATGAATCTCATCAGTGGAAAGTAACTTTTCTTTACAAATTACGAACTGATTACGTGTGTAAAGCTGCTTGAGGGTACCATTTTCATTTGCAAGTTTATAGAAGTCGGAGTCTTCTATTCCAACAACAACCGCTAACACATTTCGGTTATCTGTACGACCACGGTCGACATCAGGGACTTGTATTCGTACAGTATCACCAATTTGAGCAGGAGGAAATTGTTTTTGTGAGGTTCGTAACATTTTTGTTGCTTGCAGTAGAAGATTATCTTTCGCGGCCGCTCTTTTTATAGAAATTAACTCGTGTTTTTCAGTCAGAACTTGATGTGAAGACGTGGTAGATTGCAAGTCCTCTTCAATATTTTTCTTTGGAATATGGTTTTCGTTCGGTATGACCACCACTCGAATTTTTTTCAGAAGTATTACCAGTTTCTTCAAGCTGTTCTTCGGTTTCAAAAGTATTGGCAATTTCTTCAAGTTGTTCTTCGGTTTCGATATTTGCGATTTGTTCGCTAGGCAAAACAGACGATGCTATGCCTCTTTTCGCTTTAATGCCAAACATGGCTTCATAAGGAATTTGGCGTATTTCTTCGTGGTATGTAGTGTTCTTGGCAAATTGGACAAAGGGTAAACCTTCTGACCATTTATTTGTATGGTTATCGTTCATCCATGCAGTTAGCATATTCTCTATATCCTGATTGGCCCTTTCAACTGAGCCTTGTGTTTGACTATGCCGAGGCTTTCCATGAACTATCTTAACATCTTTCCACATAGCGCATATTTCGGATATGACTTGATTACTGAATTCTCTACCATTATCTGATTGCAATATTACTGGAGCACCAAATGTTAAAAATATTGGAAGAACGTGATACGCTACTTCTTCCGCCCTCTTAGTTTTCAAAGGTCGTAGCTGGACAAACTTAGTTAAATGATCTTGATACACCATTATGAACTTATATTCGTCATCTCTGTTTGACTGCAGATCTATCAGATCAACTTGACATCTTGAGTTTAACTCAGAACTGATCATTGGTTTCTCAACAATACCTTTCCTAGGTGCACTGTGTTTCATTTGACACTGTTTGCATAAATTTAAATACAACATTACAACTTCATATGTAATATTTTTGTATTTATTTTGCAACTCTTTAAGCATACGTGTTCTTCCTCCGTGTCCTATTCTGGTGTGAGTTTCATATAGTATACTGAACAATTCCTCATTGGTAACATAATACTGTATATTCGTTTCTCCTGGTTTTAATGGTACAATTAACTTCTCTTCATCATTAATTTTTAAAACGTCAAAACGTTTTAATCGTCTGTAATCCAAAGGTGTGTTGCACTTAGTTTTAGCAGAAACCACTTCAGAAAGTATTTTAGAGTACTTTTCTTGAGAAAAATAAAAACAATTGTCTTCTCGTTTACCTGCAATTAATGCATTTAACTTTTCAAGAAAAAGATCACGATTCACTGCAGTATCCATTCTGTATAAATTAGGGTATCGGAAAAAAAAAATTAAGAAAACGTTGCTCTCCCATCAAACCTTGCATAAGGCTGACAAAGCTGACTGACTCCAAGCAGAACAAAGGATTTGGCGGGAAACAGCCAGTCGCCTCTTTGTCTGCTCCTCTCTTTTCGACCTCCACCAGAGCATATCTGTGATTGTCGACATACACCGGTGAGGGTCCGAATGTACAAGAATGTAATGAAATATTCGATCTTTCACCGACGTATTTGGTGTTTGTTGACATTCACCGGTGAAAGTCGACATTCTCCAATTTTCTTCTCTTTCACGGTAACATATATATATATATATATATAGTTTCCTTTCAAATGGATTTAAATAAATAGACAATAGCTGTTGCTAAGGCGTGCAGACGATTGAGATGAACTAATAAATTCAAGAAAATGAAACAGAAAAATCAATGGATAAAATCGAATAACAATAATAATAATAATTTAGAAAAATTCAAAATCGAAAATTGAAAAGATCTCAACGAGGCAACCCCTTATACAGGGTACCAGCTATCTCTCTGCCAAGTTTTGTAGCTCTGCAATCAGTGGCCTGAGTGCCAGAGCGAAACAGTAAGAGGAATTATGAGTCTTCGATCTCTGTA